>APFE030730522.1:121318-143507 GCA_000404065.3 Pinus taeda
GGGGCCTCCGCCCCCCCTCTAACCCCCCGGTTCACTACGTAGGTTAGTCGTGGAAAGAATATAACACAACCCAACAGTACCATCATCCATAACCAACATGACTAGAGATGCGGATTGAATGGCTTGGTTAGTTGATTCAACTAGTGACAATGACATTTTCTCTTCGAATGTGTCAAGGTTTGAAGGAGCTGACATGATCCATGGATCAGTCAGTCCATGAGGAATAGATGAAAGCATGTTGACCATCTGTGAAACCTTGGGTGGCTGAAGAGGAAAAAAACCCATGAGGGAAGAAGCCTTCAGTAGACCGATACCTAAACTAACATAAGAGTTATTTCCACCTCCTACTAGTGATACGGAGCCACTTGGTAATGGTGAATAATTGGGGGTGTAGAAAGAAAATTGATCTACTGTGACTACCTTTCCATCCAATGGGAATTGGATTATGTGAAAGATAGTAGATACAATAGTCATGATGGCATATGTCCAACTACAACCCAGTAAGAGATTATAGTCTAGTTTTCTGTCTATCACTTTTATGTCCATCGTTACGATTTTCCCAGACAAAGTGATGGGGAAACTAATGAGGTACCCTTTTGGGATAAAGGTGTGGCCATCGAAAGCTTTCAGGGAGTTTGACGGTGGAGTTAGGGTTGGGGAACCCAGGGTGAGCCAACATGAAGCCGACATGGCGCAAGTAGAAGCACCTTCTCGATGAGAATTTTGTGTATACCTATACCTTTCAAAGTGATATGCACTTGAAATGCAAGCTGGTGGGAAAGTGGAGGCTTACACTTGTACATGTCGAAAATAGAAAGCATGGAATCCATAGGGTCAATATCTTCGATAGCCGAAAGCAGAGCTTTCCATTGGTTGGGGCATATTTGTAATACTTCGAGCGCCAACATAGCTGACAACACTTGTGCCAAATCCTCTACGATATTGTAGTGTTGGGTGACTTGTGTAGATGTATTGTGCATTTTGCATTGAAGTGCCTGCTTGGGGGGTTGAATTACAAAGTCCTCAACTGGCATTTCCATATGCAAATTGTTGGGTGGCGATGGGTTTTGACCTGAGGATGGTTCTATTACTGGAGTTATAGGAGCTCCATAAGGTTTGGCTCTTATGGCAAGTTCTACCATTTCAAATGTGTAAACGGTAGAAGATCCTTCACTAGCTGAAGGATTTTGAGAACCATTGTTGCCCCCTTGTGGGGGTTACAGTTGGCTGGAAATAATATTTTTATGTTGTTGAGTAGGAAAAGGATTTCTAAGGACAACAAGTGCCTTACCATAATCCCTTTTAGCAAGGTATTTTGTGCATTCCTGAAGCTACGGACAATGCCAAGTCGTGTGGTCTTCAGCAAAAAATTTGCATGGATATCTGGTGCCTTTATCCTTTTCCTCATCAATGGGCGCACCAAACTTCTATTTTGGGTTGGGCTGCTTGGGTGACTCCTCTTCAGAAGGAGTGGTCTTTTTCTTATTCTTCTTGTTCTTGCCACTATATTTTTATCTAGACTGCATAGACTTTATCGAAGTGGTAGGAATAGTAGTTGTATTGGTAGAGGCTTCCACTGCCAGCTTGGTAATGGAACCACTGAGTTGTTTTACCGTAGCCCCAGAGGTTGCACCGACAATCTTGTCAGTGTTCACTCTAGGGTGATGAGTGGCAGAAGCATTGGGGTTCCCAGGAGCATTGGGGATTATTTCGTAAAGAGTGATAGACTATGAATATATCAAATATAAGTGTTGGGCACGACATATGGATTGGTCTTCTGTGACCGCACCACCTAGAGCGACATCTCTAGCGATTTGTGGGAGTAAGGACTTACAGAACCAATCTATTAAGAGAAAATCAGGGATGGGAGCTTTGACTAACCTCCACCTACGTCTCCATTCATGAATATGATAAGAGATGTGGGTGGCGGTATCCTAATTAAATGAAGTAAGGAGATCTGTCCCAGTCTCATAGCAGATAAGTAACTGAAAGTGCTTTAGGAATTCCATCGCTAAATGTCAAAGGTGTTTACTGATGCTTGTGGTAACTCAATATACCATTTCATTGCATTGCTAGTGAGGGTGTGGGGAAAAATATGTAACCAGACACTATCATCCACCATAGAGTTTAAAACACACCAGAGAGGGTAGGTGGTGATGTGGGTGCCCAAATCCTCCCCGTGTTTTCCATCAAACTTTGGAATGTCCATTGGTATTTTATGCGGGATCGACGACCATTGTAGGTTTTGGTAGATGGGGTCATTTGTCAGCTTGTATAGGTCGGGAATATCCAACGTTGCCCAAAAAGGCAGAGTGTTAGGTTCCCCCGACTCAAACCATGGTGATGACGGATGACCTGAGGAGCTCATGGGTTGCATGGTGTAATAGTTGCTTCAGTGTACATGGGTTGCGTGGTGTAGTAGTTGCTTTGCGGTATGGTGTTATAGAGTGGATTTCCATGAGGATTTTGATACTGGGGTATGAAATTGCCCCCAATATAAGTGGTTCCCTCTTGACTCATTTGAGTATGTGAGTAGGGTACCCCCATGGACTGGTTGGGAACCCCTTGTGGATTCCTACCTGACACAGAACTGACCATTTGGCCTTGATTGATAGAGGGGACACTCATGTCAATGAGCGACTGACGATGCATGGCTGGGAATGGAGGGGGAACTGTTACGTTCCCTACCGACATGTGCATATTGGGAAGCCCCCCAGGTATTTGAGTCTAGGGGTTTGAACTATACATTTGCAGTTGACCATATTGTTGGTAAGTGGGAACCTCTCCCATAGTGCTACATTGAGTGTTATAAGGAGCACTATATGTGGCACTTGTCGAAGCTATGCAGTGTGACACCATAGGGGAGGAACCTGGCATTTATTGGGTTCCACTCATAGAGGGTGTCGTGTGAGTGGTTGTAACTAGGACAAATGGAGTAGCAGGATTCTCCATTATTGGTGTTGTGGAGACTGTCGATTGGGGAAGTGGTGGGGGACCAAAAGTGTCCCCAAAGTTCCATGACCCATGAGTCGTTGATTGGATAGATGGGAAAGTTCCACCTACTAAAGAAGGAAGTACAGGTACCACAGGAACCACAATAAGGTTTGACATATTTGTGAGCGGAGTGTTAAACTGAGGAAGAAATCCTTCCATGAAGAAATCCTCAAGCAAACTTGAATCATCAGTCATCCACACAGATCCCGTGTGAGACTTAGGAGACTGATTCCTCGAAGATGAGGAATCCAATTCAGTGGAACTCGATGTATCTTCCACAATGATTGGAGGAAGTCCTAACAGTCATCTGGAGTGACGACGAGGGCTGGATTTAGCAACGGTGACTGTTAAGTTTTATCAAATAAATTTTAATGTGATATTCTTTATAGTCTCAAAAAATGATAGCATTTAGGTACCTAAAAATAAAAAATACACTAAATATATCAATCAACAAACATAGGAAAAGTACCTCATCTGATAAGCACCGATCAGTGGAGATGAAACCCAATATCTCAATGAATAACAGAGAAGGATGGCCAAATATATGGTTATAGTTACTTTAGAGCTTTGCTCGAATCTTAGATTGAGGGGCCAAGTACTCTCGTGAAGATGAGCAGCCCCCCAAAAACCAAAGACAAAATAGATCCGTCTGTGTTAGGTACAAGGATAGCCCATCCCAGTCACCTTGTGTAATTCCCTATAAGTGTGGCCACTAGAGATACCTCATATCACAAACATCACTGAGGGGACATAGTTGTAGACAACACATTGTGTGGGCAGGATACCTGAGTCCTCGACTTAGTTTCGAAATCCCTGAAGGGACCCCCAGTACATATAATGCCCAAAGGATTTGTAAGAGAAGGTGGGCTACCTTCAAGTACAGTCTGATGTTGTCTCGTATTTTGCTCCATTGTTAGTGGAGTGGTCCTAGTAATATGAGTGCAGAAGGAATTTTTCGCTCGTTAATGACACTACTTTTGGCTTTCAACCTTGGGTAGTTCACTCACATGCTTATCCCAAGATCCTAGCCTAGCTAATGTTGGTTTGCTCAAAATAGTAACTGATTGATTTTAATGTAAATTTTAAGTGTACTTGATTATTTGTCTTCAGTAGGGGTGCTGACGTATGAATATGGTGAGACTCTGGACTCAATAAATCATGTAGAACAATGCTCTGAATTTTCTTTTCAATTTTTTATGCAAACAAGTCTTATTCTACATATTCATCTTTTCACATATTCATAGATTTGTCTGTGCATCTAAATCCATTCAAGACTTGCATAACCAAAAGATTATTTTTCCAATATTTCCTAACAACTACTGAAAACCAAAATGAAGCAGCTTACAACTATTTCGACGAAAGAATAAATACAATTTATTAGTCTTTCTTTAAAAAAAAATATGTATTTTAAGAGAGAAAAACTAAATTTTTTTCCTAAAAATAAATTTTCAGGACACCAAAGTTTGCTAACATAATATAGTTATAGATCTTACTTCATCCCATGAGGAAATTGCCCCCATCCCTACCCTTTTTGTCCATAGGCATCACTGGAAATCATGGAATTGGGAGACTAACGCTCTGTTTCAATGTAAACAGAGAGTTAGTTGGTCCACTAATGCTCCCTGTACACAGGAACAATGCTTTATAAAGCTCTCTTTAGCCTGGTGTTACCAGGAATAGTGTCCACTTAGAGCTGCTATTCCCACTAAGACTGGTAGCTATCTTAGAAACAAACAAGTTAAAACTACTTTCGTTTTCCTTTATGAAAAATAGATAAGAGGGGAACAAAGGACACCAACCTTTGTCTTGGGCTTGGTTCCTTGCTCAGTTCCTCTCCTTCTTGATAGATCTTTGCCGCTCCTTCTTTGTCTAAACAGCTTCAGAGAGCACCTATGGAATCAAAGCAACATAATACTATCGAAGCACAGAGATCTATATTCATAAACAACACAGGACCAGATATGTATTAACAACACAAATGCATATAGAATCAAACATACACGAATGTGGAGGAAAACTTGAATAGCTTTATTAATATCAAGAATAGAAAGAGGATTACAACCAATTGTTCTGACCCAGCATCATCCTCCAGCAAAAAAGCCCTTCTTCACCTCAAGTAAAGCTTAGATCACCCAACACTATGATGTTACACTAGAAAACCAACAACACTTCTCTATAAGATACAAGATTCCAGCCTCTAGATCTCTGTGATGAGGGATCCATATATAGATGATTGTAGGGGGGTGAGTTAGCTTCTGGGATTTTCATTAGTGTCCTTTCTCTGATAGTTCTTGATTCCACTTGTAGATTGATGATCTCTTACTCATCCCTGGTCGAAATCAAAGAGGCAAGTGTGAGAGGGGAAGATTCTAGAAGATTCTATGATCTTCCACCTCGCAAACTATCCCTGCCATTTGTCAATTCTCGCCCATAACACCCTACAGAGGGGCCATCCAGTATGGTCCAGTTTTGACCATTTCTGAGCAGTTTTCTGTGGAGAACTTCTGGGAGATGAAGTAATCAGCCGACCTTCTTCCTTTAGGTAGTGAAGAAACACTTTTAGGGACTTAGGAGCCCTTAGTTTATGGACATTTATGATTGGGGTTTGTAGTTCCCAAAAATTTCTATAAGAGTTGCCCCCTAAAGCATGAGTTTGTTAATCTTTTGATGTCGGGTGAAATGCTTTGCCATGAGGATACGAAGTTTTTTCGAGATGGGATGTGACCTCAATAAGATACAATACAATACATTATCTTCATAATATTTTTCATGATCTAGTTGAGGTGGGCATTCCCATGCTCAGCTTTATAAATTCACTTTCATGTACATAAGACAGACAATCATCTGTGTAGCAGATTGATGATTCGGACGGAGTCATCATCCTTTGATTTGGATGATCGTCTGTTCGGCAATGATGTACATTTGATGTTTTTATATTACTGAATATATCGCACCCTGGATGGATGAAACTAGATCCAGGGTCTTCAAAACTCATTCTAGCTTCACTCGGAGTACAAGTCGATCCATGTGAAAAATGTTCTGGAGTTGAACATGGAAAGACATCACCTGATTACCAGCCAATGATGTAAGTTGTTAACAGGTGCAGCAGAAGTCACCAATAATGTCAATGATCCTCAAGGTACTATAGTACAATTTGTGTGGTGTGAAAAAGGGACTTTGCGTTGAACAACACGCAAAATTTTCTGGTCGAAGGTCATTGATGTAAACCTGTCACTGAAAGTGAGAAACTTGCCATTGAGGCATGAAAGCTTCAAAGTACTGAAAGGGGTTGTTCCTAAGTCAACTTCTTGGATAATGAGTTGATGTCGAAAAGAAGTGACCCATCATAGGAGGGCCTTAATGAATCCCACATCTACGACATGGAACGGAGCAAATGATTTTGGAGGTGAAAACGATATGATGATACAGGGTTCAGGGTGGCAGTCATGAAAGAATGGAGTGTGAATGTATTGCAGCAAATGAGACACAGGTGAATTCTCAGAGAAACTTCTCTTGAACATATCGGCGACACTGACGATGGATTGGTAGCGCTAACCCCAAATATGGATGGTGTGATGGACCAATGGTGATATGACTAGTGAACGGAATAACCCAAGCCAACTTGGATGCAGAGAGAAAGTGTCATGTACAAGAGCGACTTGCTACCAATAAAGTTTCTCCAAGTTTTCTTCCCAATTTTCCCCAGTCATTGCTGACCAGTACCTCTTTATTTTTGTCAAGATTGAGGAGGATAACATATGCTTGTTCTATAATTCGCCCTTCAGGCGAACCTGTCGCTATCTTTTAACGAGCCTAGCAACACTGAAACTCGTTCTCGTCCATTTGGACAAGTTTGTCGTTATTAAGTTTTAACGAGTTTAGTGACAAAGATAACTCGGTCCTTTTCAATTTTAGAGAGTCTGAAAGGGACGACAAGGAAACTCAAATGATTATTTTTCGTCATATAATCCCTTAAGTTCGAAAAAGAATAAAATAATACGAAAGGGATGAATTTTCGATAGTTTTAACGAGCCGAACAAGACAAGCGCTTGATCTTTTTGTGTAATAATCCCTCAAGTCCAAAAATATTAAAATCTAGAGGAGGGATAACACTTCCGATGACTTTAACAAGCCAGAGAGGCTAATATCTTGGCAATCTTTTCATATTTTACGGGTCAGTTGAAAAGAGCTTAAAGAAGACTCGTTTTCCGAGGAACGAGTGATGATTTTGGGTAGCTGTTGATTCTAGGTAAGGTTTGGAATTTTCCAATCACGATAGTGTCACAGGGATGGCTAACAGAATCACTCTTTGCATATGTTCCTTGAAAGGAGTAAACAATCAAATGGAGGCAAATGATCAGCTAAAACAGAGTGGAGGCGATGATGAGAACATGACCAAGGCTCAAAAGTTGATGATAATGCATTCACAATGGTTATTTACCAGGGATCGGTTCATTTTTTAATGAGCTTAAACTCTAGGGGAAACATTTGCTCATTGCTTATGTTTATCTTTTAACGAGCTTGAATTCCACGTTAAAACTGCTTGTGATAATGCTCATTGATTCCTTGATTCAGTGTTAGCATTTTGTTCTTTCAAAGCTTGTACTACCTATTCAATTGCTTCATCAAACCGATTAGAAATGAAAACATATGCTTGATAAATGAGTTAAGAACACTAATACTTTACTCGAATTACATGAATGGTAATTTAAAAGTGAGTTTTACCTCTCATTTTACCATTTCATTTGAACTTGGTTTGTTGGAGCTTTGGAGGTGTTTTTCCCCTTTGATTTTCACTAGCTAATTTTGGGAGATTCTGTGGACAATTCTTGACGCCATTTGGACTAGGTAGGAGCTAAAATTGTGCTCTTCAGTTGCATTCTTTTCTTTTCGAATTCTGATCATGTTTCCTTGCTTTACTGAGCCTCTGGGGTTTGGACAATTCACCATGGCTCCATCGCACCCTTCCTTAATCGAAAGGTGCGATGCATACTAGCCTTATCACTGGCCAGTCAGTATGCGTCGCTCCCAGTGCACTGCTGGGGTGCGATCAACGCAAGGAGGAAACTTTTTGCACAACTTTCTCATGGATTTTTGCCTATTCTTTGCCAAATCAAGACCCTGACTCTTCTCTTGTTTGTTTTTCAGAGATTCGTCGGAGAAAAATGGTTGTTACATGGTGAGAACGCAAGCATGAAGAAGAGGACACAGTTGCTTTACATGATCCAGGTATAGTAACTGCATTGCGGAACTGTGGCCCGTTGAAGTTTTTCCAAATCTCTATCATGAGGCAACAAATCAACTTGTTGCAGTATTTCCTCAATGCCCGGGATCCTACCAACCAAGTGTCCAGATCAGGGGCAAATCTATCCCCTTGACTGTCGTGGACATCTATTTTTTGATCGGTTTATCGAGGCATGGTGTCCCTCTCTCATTATCGAGTCCTGCCCACAGGAGTGAGTCCCTGAGGGAGTATATTTTCTGGCACTGTAGAGAGGGATCTCAGCCGAATACGGATGGCAAGATCAATATCCGAGATGTCACTGACCGGCCCTTGAGGACCATTCTGTTCACTTTTGCTAGAATGGCTGGTAGTGCGGCTCTTCACATAGCTAATAGGTCTTACATGCAGTATGCTTTGGAATTCCTTGAACCGAAGGTGTTCAACTGGTGTGATGTAGTACTCTCTGTGATGAAAGAACAATTGACCAAAGTGAAAGGTGGGAGATCCAAGAATTTCGGCTATGGTTCTATTTTGACCACTTTCGCTTTGGAGAAGTTCCAACTGATGCAGCCACAGTACATCTCACTTGGTTTACCTCCACCGACTGAACCATGGATGTAGAGATGGGTTGACCTTATGTCTCGACATGCTAGCTGGCCTCAGATTTCTTTCTCTGATACCTTCTTCGAGTGGTGAGCAGTGGGGCGCTATGGGTAAATTCTTTGACCATATATCTATTTATTGTTTTTATAATGTTCTTATGTTTTCTTTGATAAAGACTAATCAACTCATGTGCTCATGCAGTTATTGGACTAGTTCGACCAGCAGTACGTCAGAGAGGACCAGCTGCTGCTCCAGCAGGAGAGGCTGTGGGGAGGGCTATCCTCCGCGACCTTGATATGGCCGAGACTCTTTCAACATTACAGGATCAGGTCAAGGGTCTCACCCTTGGTATTCCAGATGTGAGGACCGATGAGTTGCCTCTGTGGTTGCAGCGACATACTACTGGCATGCCGAGTTGATGGACTAGACTTTTACGCATGATCACACATGTGGTGACTTGTTATAACCAACATCATTAGACTAGGGTGCCCCCTAACATTTTGAGTCTTGGGTCATCTGACCAATTTTGTCTTGATTACGGAACATTATGTGTAAACCATAAACAATCATCATATATATATCTTTTATTTTTGGAGCTTTATTTCGGTTAAGCTACATGATCTTGTTGCAAATATTGATGAAATGCTTCTTTTTATAAATGTCACAAATGTCTATCTAATACATAATTTTCCAATGAGTCTGTCAATGTGTTTAAATTTATGGAAATATGGTGATATTGAATGAAATCAAACCGTCTTTCCAAAATTCTGACCCTTAGGAACATGCGATAGATGGTTGGATTTCGTACAGAATAAATACCAGTGAGCTGTAGAATGACGAGTTGCGAGTCTAGCTTGACAACAAGTCGGCATACACAATGTGTGATGGCATCAGAGAGGAGTTCTATCAACGCACTGTATTCAGCGATATTTTTCGTCGACCGACCAATACATACCCCTCTGAAACTCACTAACTCACCGCTAGGATCGAAGATGGCCCAGGCTGCAGAAGATAGGTTCCGCGTACTATGACTAGCTCCGTCAGAATATCCAACAAATGGTTCCAGTAAGTTTGACATTTGCAACCAATGCAAAAAGTGGATTACTGAACCAAAACAATTACCCTTAACGAAAATAAAAATGTAACAAAAGCATAGGGATTACTATGCAGAATTAAGCATAGTAACGCTTGAGGTACAACCCATTGTGGGGTTACGCTAGTGGAATCCCATCATAGTCCATCAACTCATAGTTTCCTTTTGGTAATAAACGTTTAACAATATAGGGACCCATCCATAAAGATTTGAACTTCCTTGCTCCCAACTTATCGGACCCTGGTCGTAAAGTAAGACCAGGTCACCTTCCAAGAAGACATGAGGTTTGACATTTTTGTCGAACTGTGCTTTGACTCGTTTCTTATGGGCTTCATTAGCCGAAGCTGCATCACGACAGGTTTCATCCAATTGGATTAGTTCCAAGAAACGAGCCTCTTCTTCTGAAGTTCCGGGGAGAAGGTCGACTGCGAGTTTGAGGGACGAGATTTCACACTGAACTGGTAAGATTGCTTCCAGATCATACACTAGTTGAAAAGGTGTAAACTCGGTTGCATTTCTCACTGATGTTCGGTATGCCCACAAGGCTGAGTATAGGATTAGGTGCCAACTCCATCTATGGACTCCGATCATCCTTTGCAGCATGCACTGCAGGACCTTGCTGATTACCTCAACTTGTCTGTTAGCTTGCAGATAGTATGGAGTAGAGCTGTCATGGGATAGTCCTAATTTGGTAGCCAATTCAACCATCATGTGATTACAAAAATGTGATCCATGATTTGTGACTATGGCTTGTGGAATGCTGAATCGGGAGACTACGTGATTAAAAAAGAAAAGGGCAGTTGTTTCGTTGCTGTTGTTTAATGTAGGCATCACCTCAGCCCATTTGGTAAAATAGTCTACTGCGACTATGATATGCCCATGCCCCCTGACCGAGGTGGGGTTACATGTCATGAAATCTGTGCCCCATTTGGTGAATGGCCCAACAAAAACTACTGGTTGCAGCAGTGCAGGTGGTCTTCTCATTTTGCTATCGAAGATTTGCCAAGCATGGCAACTTCTTATTGTGGTTATGCAATCTTTGAAAATTGTTGGCTAGAAGTATCCTTCTCGCAAAATATTTTGCGCCGTAGCATAACCAGATTGATGCCCCCCACACGGACCTGAATGACAATCATTTAAGACTTTTTCGGCCTCCTCATGCGTGAGGCACCTACGCAGAACTGTATCGATACCACGATGGTAAATGGTATCACCGACGATCACATAGTCTTTCGATTGGTATCAAATGCGTCGTTGTTCGGAGCGTGAGGTATTAGACCTATATGTTTGGGTTTAGAGATAGATGATTATATCTCCATACCATAGATTGCTTGAAGATATCAGAAACAAATTTTCATTCACGATTGCTTCTTCGTATGTTGCATCATTGGACGACGATGGGAGATCGCATAGTAACTCCACGAAGACCAGGGATTTCTTTGATTTGGATTTTTTGAATTCCATATCAAACTCTTGTAAAATTGCTATCCATTTTGAATATTTTCCCCCCAGCAACTGTCACGACAATATATAAGTCATGGGGTTGCAATCTGATAAAATGGTAGTTTTTCTAAATAGGATGTAGTGTCGAAATCTTTGTATCGCTTGAAGAGTTGTTAGGGCTAGCTTTTCAACATGGAGTATTTTATTTTTGTATCATTTAAGTTTCGGCTTAAATAATATATAGGATGTTCAATTCCATTATCCTCTTGAACTAAAACCATCCCTATGGTTGTATCCGTTGCAGCCAAATACAGGTTAAAGTCTTTTTGATAATCAGGAGCATACATTAATGACGCTTTTATTAGATATTACTTTAAAGAATCAAAGGAGGCTTGCACGACCTGATCCCAAATGAACGGTACTACTTTTTTCAATAGATGAGTATAACCTTTAGAAAGTTTGGCATAATTTGGAATGAATCTCCTATGAAAGTTTTCTTCCCCTTGGAGTTTATGAATTCGAAGCAAATTTGAAGGTGGAGGCAAATAAATGATTGCCTGAACCTTACATGGGTCAAGACAAATCTCGTCCTTTGAGACCACAAAGCCAAGTAAATGACCAGAACTAACACAAAATACATTTGTGTGGGTTGAGTCATATCTTGTAGTGTTGGCAACATAGAAAAATCGCCCTCAAATGCTGCGGATGATTTGTTCGCTTTTGCGAATGAGCCGGAAGATCATCAAGATATGGTTGAACGATGTTCTTGATGTCATGGAAAGCATAGTTAATTGCTCTCTAAAACGTTGCCCTTGCATTCTTTAAACCAAAGGGTAGCTTGCAATATGCGAATGTTCCCCACAGACAAATAAATGTAGTCTTTTACTGGTCTTGTGGGCAGATATTTATTTGATTATACCTGGAAAATCCATCCATAAACGAAAAGATTTCACATTTGACACATTCGTCAATTATTTGGTCAGTAAAGGGCGTAGGGTAGTTGTCTTTCGGACAAGCTTGATTTACCTCCCTATAATCGACAGACACTCTAATCATTTCTTGTTTCTTCATCACAGGAACAATATTTGATACCCAATCGGTCAGAGGAACCAGGTAAATAAAACCAGCATGGAGGAGTTTTTAAACTTCTGCCTTGATGGCAACGGCTTTCTTGGGGTTCACTTGTTGTAGCCGTTGTCATACCGGTTTGACATCTGGATACATCTTAATTTCATGTTCAACTATTCTCGAGTCAATGCCTGGCATTTCATCATATGACCAAGAAAAGACATCTTTAAATTCGCGAAAGAGAGTGCCATATACTTCCAGTTCCAAAGAAAAATAATATTTGCTGACATGAATATTCTCTACAACATCTGTTTTGGTCGCGATATTTGTGGCAATAGTCTCTTCAATATTGGATAGGTTTCGCTCGAAATCCACCGTATTTACAATATTCAACAAAAAGCAAAAAACTGAGGGATAGTCTAGGTCACTGGAATTATCTTCTTTCCAATTTAGAAGATGGAATGATGGTGGTAATCTTCCCATGGTGCCTCGTCAATCATCATTGATTGAATGATTCCTTCGTCTATAGAATGTACTTGCGACCAAGGATTTGAAGGGGTGCCATATTCCTTATACCTATCTATCCAAATGCTTGATGAGCGTTGATTCGGGTTTGCCTCCAATACCAAAAACATTGATTTCTATAATATTTCCAGTGGGCTTAGAGGCAATACCTGTGGATGATCCACATTAATATCATTTTTTGACATCTTTTGAATGGAAGATATCATATTACAGGTTCCCACTTTAGCCACTTCTGCCAAATTGGTTGGAGATGGTAGGGTAAAAGTTCCCATTAATGTGGGGTCTTTTAGTAGGCCTACTCCGATATTTTGAAGCGAATTAGGGCTTCCATGGATCATCAGAATGCTTCCCGTAACTTGTGAACTATTGGGGAGAAAATTTTGTTGGTCGATTATTGTAATTCCTCCTTGGAGAGGAAATGCAATCTTTCTAAAGTAGGTCGACACAACGGCAGCCATGGCATATATCTAGGGCCTTCTCATTAGGAAGTTGTAATCGAGGTTTCCATCGATAACTTCCACATCAATTTCTACTGTTTTTCCCCCTAGTTCAACTTGCAAGTTACTTAATATCCCATATGGGGTGTATGTTCCTCCATCAAATGATTTTAATGTCATTGATGATTGCGACAAGGTTGGAGACCCTAAAGTTTTCCAGCAACTCATCGACATAATACATGTGGATGCCCCCTCATCAATAATTGTTCTATGAACAATTTTGTTGAGGGCTTTCACTTGAATGAGGAAAGCTAGTTGAGCTGGTAGCTGAGGGTTGTATCCTTTGTGATTAAAGGACACAAGATTGGAATCCGTTGGGTCAATCCCACCTATTGCTGATAATAAAGCCTGCTTTTGGGATGGGCAAATTTGTAGTACCTCAAGTGTCGACATCACGGAGGGCGATTGAGCTAGATCCTCCACTATATTATAGTGTTGTGCTGCTCTGGCACGAGGATTAAACGTCGATTTGTGTACTACTCCCTTTGGCGGTTTTATTGTTAATTCAGGAATGATGGGTGGCACAACTTTGGTCAAAGTTGTTGTCGAACTACTAGGTTGACCATTATCCTTGTTGTTCGACATGTGTGCATTCCCGTAATCTTTATTCCTTGTCTATATGAGAGCATCATTCAGTTGCTTTGAAACTAAAAACATTAGCACTTGGGATGGGGAAGCATTTTCGCTAGCAACCAGATTTGTTCTTGGGTCTAGAAACGGATCAGTCAATATAACCGAGGTTTTTGAACTCTTGAATAATTTTCTAAGTTCAGCTTTATATGGACACTCTCTAGTCCAGTGATCCTCATCACATATTAGGCATGGAATTCTTGGTTTCTTATCCCTAGAATGGTTTGCGGAAGATTTTTTAGGAGACGACTCCTCCTGGTTCTTCTTCTTCCCTTTCTTTTTCTTCTTGCATCCTGGTTGCTTGGGTTCTTTGCCTTTGTCTGTCGACACAACATTTACTTCCGAGGCTAGAAGTTCTTCATTTTCATTTTGACTTGAAACTGTGTGGGCCTTTTTCGACGTAGCCTTTATGGTTTTAGTGCTTGTCGTACCTATCACGCCATCGCCGACATGAGAGTCTTTGTTTGATTTAGGAGGGGGAGGAATGGTAAATTCAGGTCTAGGAGCATCGGGGATTTTATCATAGAGCGTGCCAGACTGAGTATAGATCAAGTCTAGATATTGTGCACAAGCAATGACTTGTTCTTCAATGACGACTCCTCCCTTTGCCACATCTTCTGTAATATAAGGTAATAAGGACTTAATAAACCATTCATCCAATAGTTGTTCACGAACATATGTTTTTACCATTCTACGATGACGTCGCCACTCATGAATATGATGGAATATGTGAGTGGCCTTCATTTGTTTGAAATTGGTAAGAAACTCAGTTCTTGTTTCGTACCCTATGGGTAACTAAAAATGGGTTAAAAAGGTTGTGGCTAGGGTACTGAAGTTATCAAATAAAACTCTAGGCAATTCGATATACCATTTTTATACTGAACCAGTTAACTTTCACTGAAAGAGGTGAAGTCTGATCAAATCATCATTGAGGGTGTTGGATGAACACCACGGATGAAAGGTCATCACATGATTCGATGGGACTTCACCTGGATTTCATTAAATTTAGGAATATCAGACGGAAATTTATGCGGAATCGCCAGCAACCAAGGGGCCTAAGCAATTGGATTGTTCGTTAGTCGATTTAGATCTGGTAACTCTAAAGTTGCCACAAAAGGCAACTGTTGATTCAGGCTTGGCTGAGCATACCCAGGATAAGATGGAATTACTTGAGCGGTTGGTCTTTGCATACTAGCATAATGCATTTGATGCTGGTAACTTTGGTAAGGTTGATGGGTATAACCATGATGATATGGTTGATATTGTTCGTTTTAATTATATGCCTGCCCATTACTTGCAAAGACTTATTGCTCGTGTCCTTGGTAAGATTGTTGGAATTGCGATTGTTGGTATTGCACCAACCATGGTTGTGAAGCCATGAGCTATTGTCCAGTACTGACTGTTTGACCAAGATGGGGGGTGATGGTCCCCATTTGAACCTGTGGCATTCCACTAGTTGGTGATTGCGGTCATGTTGTAGGTACGAGAGGTTGTTTCATTATAACCTGAGAAACCTGAGGTTGGCATACAACTGGTAACGCTTGTACTTGCGACATTGCCACAATAGCCGATGTAGTGGGGATATTTGTCATAGGCAAAATTTGTTGCATGGAGTATACAACTCTTGGTTGTTGAGGCAGGATTGGCACCCAACCGCTAGTTGTAAAATTCTGTTGTGAACTCTCGCATGGTTGTCCTTCTGAAGAAGGTAATGAAAGGGTATACAACCCTCCATACGATGGTAATCTAGTACTCAAAGGAATGATTTTCCTTTGAGGACTGGTTTGCCCAAATTGACACTTTGAAGGATCAATTTGTCGAGACTCAACATAAGAGATTCCAGATACAATTCTGGACTAACAAACAAGAACAGTCCATACTGTCGAAACAGCCCCTGGATGGACTCCATCCATAGATTGAGAGCTATTTGGGACAGATGGCACTTCGACGAACATTGTCGGGGTAGCAGTACGAATTTCTGCTGCTACTGTGTTGGATGACATAGTCCTATATGTTGACGGTTGTTCAGACATATTAAGCCTATCCAAAATATTCCTTAGCGATTCTTCAGGAACTTCTGATGGCGGGAGAATAACTTCTGATGAAGAATTATATAGGGTTATCCCAGCTCCAAATTGCGTTGGAGTGTTAGTTGGGGGATCTTCTACAATCTCTTCTATGGCAATCAATCTAGGAGGAAGAGGTAGACCGTCAGCTCCATAAAATATTCTGGTGCCAAAGAAGATATACGTTTTGCAGCAACAGACGTTTGGGGAGTAACACCTTCTGAATCAGCTATATATGGAGTCGTTTCAGGAATAGAAGTGTTTACCATCATACTAGGATCAGTTGTAATGTCCTTTTGTTGCTGCAGAATTTATTCTGTAGAGGCAGGGATACCATAAATGTTCAGAATAAGTGGAGTCTCTGAGGATGTCGGAGTACTTGCCCCAAGCAACCTAGGGGACTTTGATCCGGTCAAACGAGTTCGCTTTGTCCAGAATAGTTTCATTTCCGAAGTCAATGACGGTTGACTCGTAAGTCTTTGTGAACGAGGCGGTTTTGATTGACTTTCTTCCACGATTGTGGATTACTTTATCAACTCAAAATAAAAAGGGAAAATTGTTTCCAAATTAAATAAATTTTAGATGCTTTGACACAACTTGTTTTTTCAATTTTTAAGAGTCGAGAAAAAACAAAAGATGACTCTAGTCGCCTTCAATTTTTAATGAGCTTGAAGTGATAAGTGCTCAGATGGACCTTTTCCTTTAAGGAGTCTGAAAAGGAACGAAAGATACTTCTCTGGAAATCTAGGCAGAGGGATTACCAAACCAATCGCAAAACTGCAGAATACTTTTTACCGTACGACAGTCAATCTTCCCGAATGTTGTGTTTAGTGCATTGTGATCGGTAGGGTGGTGGACACGGCTTCCTAAGGATAAAGGATATAGCCTATTGTGGTCTCCCAATATATACTTTATGGTACATGGGAGCACAAGTCCATAATGGCACTTGCCGTCTCAAAGTGGAGGAATCACCCAACCAACAATAAAAACAACAGTTACCAGGTTTTACGACGCCAGAATACATCTCTAGCCTAGACTTTTAGATGTTGTGCGTTAGGTTCCAAAGCATTTTTAGATTCATTAAATTTATTTTATAGTTGATCTTGTTTAAAAATTTGCCTTTCAAGTTCACCGCATGATGTGTATAAAATTCCTAAAATGCAGTCTAAGATGATAAACAAATATTTAATCTTCTTTTGGCAATGAAAATCCTAGCTCCTAAGGAAACATAATTGAGGGTCTTTCAAAAAAGAGCATAGAGCACACACTAAATGCACTATCCTAAATCAAACCAAGCAGTCTAAATGC
Organism: Pinus taeda; assembly: GCA_000404065.3. NCBI lineage: Eukaryota > Viridiplantae > Streptophyta > Pinopsida > Pinales > Pinaceae > Pinus > Pinus taeda. The sequence goes on from APFE030730522.1 coordinate 138,770, forward strand.
AAATGCACATGCATGTATTTGTTTTTAGTATTCTTAATGTATGAATGACAAGAAGAACGCTAAGTGCAAATTTGAATTATTTTCCAAAGTGACAATACTAACAAATTTCTTTTTCAAAATGAAATGAAGATAAGCACGAAACTTTGCGATTTCGAAATGAATTTTTTTTTTTGACACTTGAAAAACTACTAATTCAAATCACATACAAGAGTAATAATACAAATGACTATCAAGAACAATGGGATTCTCTTCTATGACTGAAAAGGACACTTGTGACACTTCCAGATCAAGAAACGAGTCTAATTACGCTACTTCTTTGTAAAAGAGAACTGAAAATTGTGCACAATACATAAAAAAACTTATAGTTCTTTGCACAATGGAGGTGGAATGATGGAAGAGAAGAGGGTTTCCACAGAGATATACTGACCACGGACAGCAAAAACTCCTAAATAGCACTGAAAAGGGTGAAGAGAAACTAAAGTCTGAAGGTAAAATTAACCTTCCCTGACCATCGCACCTGTCACGCAGGGAATCCAGTATGTAGCACACCTACTGCACACGGGAAGTGCGATGCATACAGACTGCCTTGAAGGGAGGGTGTGATGGTACCTGTGAGAGACTTTTATCCAATCTTTGATCATAATTTGCAGTTCAGTTCAGGGATTTAGGCCGAGTAAGTGATGTTCAGTAAATATAAATCAGAGGGGTTGATCTAAGGAGGTTACTAGAGCCACCACTTAGGGCAATCAGAGTGTTTGCAGATCGATTGTTCAATTTATAAACAAAACCTAGAGATAGACTGAAGCAGCATTTATCTACTTTTCACTTGCATAGAAAATGCAGTTCGAAGGCTAGCTGGCTTGACTTCAGGCTCTGTCTGTAAGTTTATAAAACAAACAAAAATAGACTAACAAACAATCTATTCGCTCCCCAGCGGAGTCGCCATTTTGTTACCGGGAATAATGTCCACTTAGAGCTGCTATTCCCACTAAGAATGGTAGCTATCTGAGAAACAAAAAAGTTAAAACTACTTTCGTTTTCCTTTATGAAAAATAGACAAGAGGGGAACAGAGGACACCAACCTTTGTCTTGCACTTGGTTCCTTGCTCAGTTCCTCTCCTTCGCGATAGATCTTTGTCGCTCCTTCTTTGTCTACACAGCTTCAGAGAGCACCTATGGAATCAAAGCAACATAATACTTGTTATCACTCAGGTTGTTCCCTGCTTCCTTTAGGGAATACAACCGAGGTAACCAATAACCAGTATTTTAGCTGCAGGTCCTAGCCTACCTGCAACTAGAGAGGGCTCTCTCTTTGCAATTTAGCTTTGTTTTGAAGTGTTTTAGGCTAGTTATGATGAACAAGGTTTGGTTTTAAGTTTGTTGGATGGTGATCTCAGCCAGAGCTGGGTTGCAAGTATATAACTTTTTTTTCCATTGGGCAATGGAGTCACTGAACATGTAATCGTTGAAAGAGTCTCTTGGTGAAAAGGAAGTACCACAAAGTAGGATAGGCAAGCTAGGAACAACTTTCAAATCTGGAAATGATGGAATGAAGTCAGGGAATGAAAGGCAATCAAGAATCTTTCATTATACTGGTAGAGGGAAAGTGTATGAATATTGTGTAGGAACAATTAAGGATTCCTAAACAGTATTCAAAATGAGAGAACTAGTGCAAACATGAGCAGTGAAGAATTCATATTTATGACTAATTCTGAAGAAAAACATAATTAACAGCAGAGATTAAACATAGGGTGAATTCAAACAAATCCTATGCTATTATTCTTCTCTGTTATTAAGATCATGAAACATATATGAAATTTACGAATATAGAGAACATCAAAACACAGTTTAGTATAACTTATTGTTCCATAGCATGACAATGGAAATCTGTAGTAAGTCCCAGAGCATCCAATCCACCTTCAGATCATTCAGACACAGTTAACTTCAAGAACCATTTGTATTAACATAGTCTGATATGTTACAGCGCAGTTCAGAAAGAAATCATCAACCCCCAATACATCTCTTTGTAAGTATATATAGGAGTTTTTACAAAATATACCTTAGGGAAATATCTGGACATCAATGTATCCATCTACTATGACATAATTAATGACTATTTGTGGAAAAATTGCGCAGCCATAACTGAGGAATTAAAAGCTCTTTACTCGTTGTGGCAGGTGTCCTGCGTGCTGTTGACTTTTAACTCTGGCTGTCGGTGGATGACCGCTTCCATGAAATGTTGTCTTGTAGTGCTGTCCTGTGAAACCTGTTCTACGCATTTGAATATTAGCATGAATTTTACCCACTGTTAATTTGAATTTTCTGGTAGCTGAGCCATATGATGCAACTTGCTCATGCAGACAATAAATAAGAAGAGATTCAAACTACTATAAAATTTGAAGCAGACTTTGCCACCAATCCTCAGTTGGCAATTGATGTTTTCTTAACTTGTATAATTTTTCATCAGCTTCAGTGTAGGTATAATAATTTGGCCAAACTGGAAAAAGGTGTGCTACCTCATGCTCTATGTAAAACAAATCCTACAGCTTGTCATACAAACTCTGCCCTGTGGGAGGGACTTCTTCTTCTATACTACTGGATGATGTTGTGATTTGATTTTGTATGAAGGTACTCAGCCTGTTTGCATACTACTCCTGTTTTAGTAGCCTTCCAGCACTAGTAACCAGGCTGGGTAAAACTTTGGCTTGCAAATTTGCAAGCCTCTGTCTAAAAGCATTTACCTCTAACTGCATTTCCTGGCATTTTCTTTCTATAGTATAGACAAAATGTCTCATGGTCAACACTTTCTTGACTCTTACTATAGTCTCTGTCCTGTTCTGGATGTTCAGTGCTACCAGCTGGTCGCCAGTACTAGTATTCAAAAAGTGAATCAATCGAGTGGCTTGCTCAGGCTTATCTGCTAGCAATGTTCTGGCTTTATGAGTTTCATGCTGAGCTACAACCATCAATTCTACTTGGTCAAAAATGGTTTGTATTCCTGTCCATTGTTCAGCAAGAGATTGGTTAATTTTATTCCACAAAATTGTTTTTATCTTAGTCAGGGTTCTATGGAGAGTGAGGTCTTTCTCCAAGGCCTTTATCTTATTTTCCAGGGCCTTTACTTCCCTGGTTTTCTCAGCCACTGTCATTTTTGACTTATCATAACTAGCCTCAATCTTGGCTAGCTTTTCTTTTGTTTCCTTCATCTCTACCATTTGCAATTCTAGAGCTTTAATCTCTTTTATCATGGCCTCCATGCTCAAGCTGGCCTCTTGCACTGCTGCTGAAGTTGATGCCCCTGCTACTGAATTTGAACCTGGGGGAGGTTCTACTGTAGTAACTATTGTTGGAGCTGTAATTATTGGAGCTGTTACTATTGGAGCTGTTTGGGATGGATGAGGGGCTAACTCTAGCTGTTTCCCTCATTGAGCTTCCTCCAATGATTTCTCTGTTTCCATTATCCTTTGATTCATCCTCATAAGTAGACTTACCACATCCTCTACTTCCTGTTGTTGTGCTACTTCTGCAGTTTGAGGATGTATGGTGACTGGCAGCTTCATTTGTTTTCTCAATGCTGCTATGTCTTCCTCCTTTTTTCTAATCAAGGCCTGGGTGCCTTTGGGATCTTTGGGATCATGTCCCAACTCTATGATGATTTCCTCAAAGGATTTTATCATATTATCCTTGGCCAATGATGAGGCCTTTTCCAGCTCTAACTGGGCAGAGGTATTGTACAAAGAATTCTGCAATCTATGGGCCAATAAAGCCTTGTCTGCTAGTGTAGAATAAACCATTTCTCTTGTCTTCTTATGTAACTCAATCTGGTCTAAAGGATGTATATGTTTTTCCAGGACCTCCAGATTGGTTTTGATGTAGTTTGCAGCTGATTGTGGCTTCTGTGTAGTAGGTCTGAAGTGACTAAGTGTCATCTTCCCTGCTTCCATATCGTAGGCTTCCATTAGCCTTTGCTGATTTGTCAGATCCATTCTCATTAACTAGTTGTAAAGCTGAAACCTTATTGGCTCGTTTCTAGATTTAATCTCTGTGAATGCCTTCTTTATATCTGAGCCCCTTTGGGCCTGCTGTTTGGAGGATGAAACCTCCTCACGTGGTTGTTTCTCTTGCTCCTGCTGAAAGGAGCTGGCTGATGTTTCCAAAATAGGAGGGATCTGCTGCTCAGAAGAACCCTCACCCCTGATGTTTCCTATGGTCTCTTCAGTGATTTCCTCCTCGGCATAGGGGATTAGCCTCTATCTTTTTCTCCTTGCTGGTCCGTGGATGTCCCTGTGGGTGTGCCATCTGCTCTATCCCTCCTTTTACCTCTTTCCTCATTGTGAGGATTTTGTAGCACAAGGATTTCAAGTGCTTTTGTTTGTGTTAAAGGGCTTTGTTCTTGTCCCTTTTCTGGATTTGAGGATGGCTGCTCGTCCATTGTGCTTTGTTGTTCAGAATGCTCAATTTATTTTCCCTTTTCTGCTGATGATATGGCCTCCTTAGCTGGCTGCCTTGAAGTAGCAGCTGATGTGCTTGCTCCCACTGGTTGAGGCTGTGTGAAGGTGACCTGTGCAGCATAATCCAGGTCAATCCTTTTCTCAATTTCTTTCATGTCTTTCTCTAATTTTTCTTCTTCAGTGAGCTCTTCATTATCTAAGGTGGCCTCTACCCATTCTGGTTGATTGGCATATTGTTCAATGTGGGGGATTGGCTGGTGCACATATCCTGAAAGCCTATGTTTGAT
>APFE030730522.1:144066-156831 GCA_000404065.3 Pinus taeda
GATTTTAAGCTGTGCCTTCTTGTTTTTCCCATGGAAATGGGTCAAGTCTGCATTACTGAATTTCCTGAAATATTCCAATGCAAAAAGTCTCATAGCCATAAATTCTGATTACTATGTGATTTTGGTAGAAGTACCAATCACCAATGCTGTAGCCTTTAGAAAGATGCAAGATCCTTTGCATTTCAGTAGTAAGTCTGGTAGGAGGAGTCACCATTAATAGGCAAGTGGCTGGGTAAATGAATAGATCAACAAACTCACAATATGTGTATGGAGAATGGTGGACTTCATGGAAAACTGAGGTCCAATAAACAACAAATCTCCTCTCTCCTTTTGGGTCTAATCTCCTGAGAGGAACATTGAAACTATTTGGGTGATAGTAGAGCAGCAAGTGGTATATATAAAAAGTGTATTTAAACACTCTTTCTCTCTCCATCATCATGAATTGTTCATGTATCTTGTTTTCTATGAATGTGGCATAGTCATACATGACAGCAGGGGGCTTCCCTGGAGTGAGTATGGTTAGAAGAAAAGATACAGTCTCATCCACAAATTCTCCTGTTTTGCATCCTAAAATGTATGAAATCATGTCCACCATGAGCTTGCCTGTTTCATTAAATGAGGCCTGATGATAGGGAGGAGGATGATCATATTGGCACTGTGGCTCCATAAATAGCTGACTAACTCTTCATATTTCTACCTTAGAGAGCCTTACACCCTGATCTAGCAAGAGTTTCATTGTGAGGGGAACCAAAGGCCGAGGACGTTCAAAGTTCAACATGTCGTTTGTTGCTTGAGGAGTGATATAGAACAACATAGACCCATCTGGACGAAGAATTGCCCTCAGAGTGGGTTCATAGTGTGCATGGTATAGGTGAATGAAATTAGGTAGCACATTGACTTCTGGAAGGTAATAGAGGGGCACGCTGGATTGTCTAATCCCTAGAATATGAGTGTTATTTCTGTGATTGTGTTTGAAGTGGCACACATCTTTGAGGTGAGAAGTAAGGCCCATCATATCTTTGATTAGAAAGTCTCTGTCTGCTAATGGTAGCCACTCTAATTCCATGTGTGGATCATTTAAAGGAGCAATGTTGAAGGCTACTGGAGTCTCCATATCTTATATTGCTGGTATTGATTGCAACATAGGTGTAAAACAACAATAGGAAGTAGAATAGAGGTTCTGAGGCTACTGACAACAGTATGACAACTAATTTTTTATGTCAAACCAATCTCACTGTATGAATTTTATAATGAACAATCAATTTAAATCACTTAGACTGGGTTTTCTTGCATAAATTTGCCAAATTACTAGCTCTGTGGACAGAATGCCGAGAAAACAAAATTGAATTATGCCCGAGGGGCTGAGGAAAATGAGAGGCGAGGATTTCCCTTTTGCAAATAGGTTTAGAACAGAGGAAAGAGGGCGCTTTAGACTAGTTCAATTCAACACCTTGAACAATTTCTTGAAGTTTTCTGTGGGTGAACAGGACGCAGCGAGTGTTATAATGGCACGTTTACAGAGGGAAAGAGTGCAAATTTGTAGGTTTATTGTGAATTACCAGCTTAAATGGTATATAAGGTCAGTAGGCAATTGGTAGGAACTTGTTTGGAAGCAATCATACGTTTATTCAACAACTTATAAACAGAGAAGTATACAAAACAAGGGTTTCGGGCCAAAATGCGGATAAATGCCTATTTCCAGGGTGCTAAGGGTGTTTAAGAGGTACAGGTTGAGCTGTGGAGATGAACTACGGTGTCGAATTTGTAGGTTTGAAGGCCAATATAGCTCTGGAAGCAATTCAATAGTGTAAGTGCATGCACGTCGTTTGTGGGTAAAAAATAGAAAATGGACGAAAAATGGTCGTTTTCACGACTTTTAACCAAATTTTGGAAATTTGATGCTTTTTGGCGCTTTCCTTAGATGACGTCATCACGACGTATTTTTTTGTCAGTAGTGGGTACGGAAGAGGACGTGGTGGGTGACGTAGATGATGATTTCATCACGACACAGTGGCAGGGTGGTGACATCAGCGGGTGACATGGCGCAGGTATAGTGCAGTGGAAGGCGACGTGGCGGCATCGTCATGCAGTGACGTAGGCAAGCGGGGAGGGCAGTAAGTAGTTTGCGTCGGACCGCTTTTGGTACGGGAGTGGTATGTGTCAGGGGCGGCGCGATGCAAAGAGATCGGGGTTTAATAAAACAATGTGCCTGATAAACATTAATTATCGCATAGTATCGGTGGGTTAGAACCTTAGTTTATGGGTTAAATGTGCACTCGGGGTCATGGTTATTCATTGATCAAATGTCAATGAAACCCAAATGTAATGCATGCGCGGGGTATGGTATAGTTTCATGTGTCGGGGGGGGGGTTTAATATGGTTATTTATTTAACCAGAAGTTAAATAAATCCCAAGGGTAACGAACGTGGAGGGGCTAACAATGGGTCCCAAAGGGACCCAATGTTTCCCGACTTTTAGTATTTGGCTATAGTTTCCATGGGGAGGAATATTTAGTGTTTTTTTGGGTTTTTATATAGTTTCTTGTAGAATAGGGGTGGGGAAGTGATTTAAGGAGCTAGATAATAGGGTTAGATGTTAATATGAGTTCTATGGAATGAAAAGGAAGGGATGCATGCTAAGTTTATAGAATGGAAACTTGAGCATAGAGAAATGAATGGATTGTGGAGAAATCAACTTTACACAAGAAATGTGGCTTCTTTTCACTAAGTCAACAAAGATGTCAGCTTGGTTTTTTAATAAGAATGGAGTGAAACTGGACTATTTGGGCAAATCCCAAGGTCCTTGAGGGGATGTTAGTGAATGATTTTTGGGGGAATGAAGGGGAAGTTAGTCATGCTTCCTTGTTGTACCATCAAGCAACTGCCATGGTGCCAATGCCATAAGTGAGAAAATTCCTTCTTAACAAGATAAAAAGTAATGATAATCTTGCTTCTGCAACCTCAAACTACCTACCTAGCCTAATACACCTAACATTTTTTCTTCCTTTGCATTGGGTGCACTTGAACTGGAAAACCCTGATTGTCCTCTTTTTCTTTTGACTATCCTCCTATCTAAATGTACCCTTATTTCTTCCAAGGGCCCAAATTAAGAAGTTGGGCTCCTTAAATTCTCTACCTAACTACTCATCTACCAAGCTTGAACTGCTTGGACAAATACTCTTTCTCTATTCTACAACAACAATTCAAACATGGCGTGGTCCAGATTGAACTGCTGCGCCATCCATCAAATGTAATCAGTAGCAGTAACTCCACATGGTAAAATTGCAAAATAAGATAGAAGTGACATTTAGATTGGTCACTTTCCTGGTCTTCAGTTTGGGGTTCATTTTCACTATTTTTTCTGACCACTTGATTTTCTTGCCTTTTGATTATTCCTTTAAGGCATACCCTCTTTTCATTTTTTTAATTTTCCTTGCCTGTATAGCAAATATGGAAGCTTTGTAGCATGCAATGATGATCATATTTAGCACTACCACTGTCAATCATGAAAAATGAAACCTATTGGTATAGGAATCTAATAGTGGCTCCACTTGGGGATGGATTTTCCTGGTGAAAAGCCAAGAACAGCAGGTCAGATTGCCTTGTTTTTTAATTTTGACTGTATTTTGAAACTTCCTTGTCTTGGAGACCTTTGATCTGAATCTTTGTAACCTAGTATGCAGTACCTTTGTAAGTTGATCTGTGTGAAATTGCAGCTCTGCTTCTTGCTAGTTTCTCTGAGTACTCATCATTGTCTTCATACTTCCCAAGTCCTTTTGGTTATTTCTCATGGTGGCTTCAAAATATCCACCAAATGGTGATGTAGTTCCCTGATTTTCTTCAAGATTTGCTGCATTTGGTTCCCTATCTAACTGCTATAAATAAAAATGCTGAAAATACACATATTTATGTACAATATGTAGTTGTGTTATGCTCATCCAAGGGGATCAAAATAATTTTTGAGCATTCTCCCATTGACTGGGCCTTCTTCGGTATCTGTGCCATTTACACTCTTGAGAAAATAAGTGTTGTTGCCTTGTACAACTTGAATGACAAATGGTCCTTTCCAAAGAAAATCAAGTTTCCCATGTTTCCCTTTATCTTCCCTCTTGGAGTCCCATTTCAGCACTTTGTTTCCTATGAAAAAGTCTTCAACTTTTGTTCTTTTATCAAATATCTTCTTGATTTTATCTTGTAGTATCTGAGTTCTGTGATATACTTCTTCTCTTGTCTGCTGCAAGTGTATAGTTTGATTGATCCTTCTCTGAATGTCATTAGGCTCTGCTTGTATTTCTTGCAGCAATTTAATCATAGGGATTCCTAAAGAAGAGGGGAATCTTGCCTCCATTCCATAAGTCAACTCATATGGGCTTGTTCCAATAGATCATTTGGTAGTCAACCTTTCTGCCCACAGTGCATTGGCAAATTGTTTGTGCCAATTCTTTTTATTCTCTTGTAGGACCTTCTTGATAATGTTGATGAAGCTTTTATTGGAGGATTCAGCTAGGCCATTACCTTGAGGGTAATAGGATGTGGAATGACCTAGGGTAATATGGTATTTGTGACAAAAACTGATCATTCTTTTGGACTTAAAGGCAGCTGCATTATCTGTAATGATCTTTTCTGGATAGCCAAATCTGGATAGAATATTGGTCTCAAGGAATTGTATGATGATTGAGTCATTAGCTTGCCTACAAGGGATGGCCTCTATCCACTTGGTAAAGTAATATGTGGCTATCAAGATCCAACTATGCTGGCCAGAAGATGAAGGGTGAATTTCCCCAATGAAGTCTAAACCCCATTGTTGAAATGGTCTTTCAGTTGAAATAGGTTTGAGGGGCAAGGGCCGCAGCTTTTTCTTGCCTTCAAAGATTTGGCATTTATGGCAAGACATTACAAATTTTTTCACATAAAAAAACAGGGAGGGCCAATAAAATCCAACCATTAGGATTTTATCAGCTGTTGATTTCCAATACAGGTGTCCTCCACAGTCTCCTGCATGATATTCCTTGAGGACTTTTTCTGTTTCATCCAAAGCTAGGCAATTAAGCAAAATACCTTCATGATTTTTCCAAAACAACACATTATCTAAGATGCAAAACATTGAAGCTTTCATTTTTAGGAATCTCTTTTTGGTTCTGGATAAACCTGGAGGAGCTTGCAGGTTTAACAATACAAAACATATGTCAGTGTACCAAGGTGATTGTAAGAAGGCTTGATTGATCTATGGAGTCGCCATCTCTTGCTCGTTATCCAGTTCATTGATGTCTAGGGCTTGAAAGTCCGTTTCAGTCATTATTTTATATAGCCCTTGTCCTTTTATGAGTTTTGTTGGCTTTATCTCAATATCATATTCTAAAATGTTAGCTATCCACTTGCCTCTTTTTCCTTCAATTCCTTCTTGGGTAAGAATGTCTTTAACCACTTCATTAAGAACATAGGCAATTATATGAGAGTACAAAATGTAGACTCTGAAATCTTTGATGGCTTTTACTAGGGCATATGCTTGTGTTTCCATGATTTGGTATTTGAGTGGGGCATCTCTAAGTGTTTTTCTGAAAAAAGCAATGAGTTTCTCATGTCCTGAATCATCTTTTTGTAATAGGAAAGCAACAACAGTATGCTCAGATGCAAAGGAAAAGATCATAAAATATTTATCAAACCTAGGACTTGTAAGGACAGGAGTTTTTGTCAAAGCTATCTTGATCTCCTCAAAGGCTTTCTTGGCTTCTATAGTCCATTTGACTTTGGAATATTTCTTTAGCATGTTATTCAGTAATCTTATCAGCTCGGCCAAGTTGGGATGAATCTTCTCAGAAAATTGATCTTGCCTAAGAAAGCTTGTAATTCTTTGATGTTTCTTAGATGAGGGACTTGGAGGAAAGCTTGAATTCTGTCCGAGTCTATTCTTATTCCATCTTTTGAAATTATGTGACCTAGGAGTTTTCCTTCCTCTAGGCCAAACAATGATTTCTTTGGGTTTAAGGATATGCCATATTTTCTTCAAATTAGAAACACTTGTCTGAGATGTTTTAAATGTTCTTGGTCTGATTTTGAGAAAGCGGTGAGATCATCAAGGTATATCACTAAAAAATCATGGATTTCCTTAGCAAAGGCTATGTCCATTTCCATTTGAAATGTGGCTCCTGCATTCTTGAGTCCAAAAGGCATTTTGACATATTTATAAGTTCCCTAGGGTGTTGTAAAGACTGTTTTGTCTTGATCATCTGGATGAACTAAGATCTGATTGAATCATGAGAAGCCATCTAACAATGAAATCCTTGAAGCCCCCACTACCATTTGCAGGTTATGATCCATTTTTGGTAAGGGGTAGTGGTCCTTGAGAGAGACTTTATTCAAATTTCTCAAGTCAACACAAAGTCTTATCTCTCCAGTTTTCTTTCTAGTGGGGACTAGGTTTGAAATCCACTCTGAGAATCTGATAGGTGCTATGATTCTGACTTCAAACATTCATTTAACTTCTTTTTCCATCAGGGGAAGGAGGACTGGATTAATCCTCCTCAGCTTTTGTTTAAAAGGCTTCTGGTTTTCTTTCAAGGGTATAGTATGTTGGATGACTGAAGTATCATAGGACTTGAGATCCTCATAGCTCCAAGCAAACACATCTTGGAACTCTTTAAACAACTCAATGTATTTCAGTTTTTTTTCAGGAGGTAATGTTTTAGAAAGTTTTATCATTTTAGGATTTTCTAAGGTCCCAACGTTACATTCCTCGATTTCTGCATTTAAGGGTTGCATTTTTGGCTTTCTAGAAATGTCATTTGACTCAAAAATATCTTCTAGGGGAGTTAAACCTGTGGGCAAGAAATTATCCTTTAGTCCGATTACTTCAGATTCTTGCTCAATCATTTCACCAAAATCTGTTTGTTTTAGCTTTTGTAAGTTTGCACAGTCAAAGATTGTTGGATGCAAAATCAGATTTGTTGTTTCAAATGATATACCTGGTTCAACTTTGTCAATCTGTTGTTGATCATCAATAGTGCTTGTGTCTATGTTCATATTTGAGAATTCCTCTTTTGATGTCAAGAAATTATTTATTTGTGTATCATTCTCAAATAATTGCCAATTTTTTACATTATCTGGGACAATAGGTCTGTGTTTGATCTCAGCAGTGAAGTGGTGATTGGGCTCAAAAGGCTGTTTACAAGTGATGGCAAAGGTTGCCAAACTATGCGCATGTAGGTTATGATTTCTTGGAATTTTGGTGAGCTGAAATTCTAAGAAGATGTTAAGTAATTCTATTTCTGCCCCCCTATAAGACCTTAGCCTGAGATCATTTGTAACAAAATTTCCCTTCATCTATTGTATAATAAAATCTGAGTCCCCTACAATTGAAATCTTGGTTGCCCCTAGACTTTTAATTTGTTTGAGACCCAATAGGAGGGCTTCATATTCAGCCATGTTGTTTGTACATCTGAAATTTAGCCTATATGCATGACCTTGAGCATGGTCATTCTGCATGTTGTGTATCCAAACGCCTGCTCCTGCTCCTAATTTGTTCACTGACCCATCAAACTCTAAGTAGCATAAGATTTCTTGGTCATGAGTAGCCTTCACAGTTTGGAAGTTTGTTTAGTGGGTTGGTTTCACTTTTGTAACTCATGTGATATGTCATTTTGCATTGTTGAATCAATCACATCAAAACCCTTTTTATCTAAAGCACTTGATTGTTCATTCATGCTTTCTGATTGTGCTGTTTTCAGGAGTTTGACATCAGTTTTGGGACACATGTCAGAATTGTATAAGATAAATGAATCGATGTCTGAGTGAATGGAATAGATGGGGAAGTTTTGGGGTTTTTATTGACTGCTGACCACATATTTCATCAATGTCTCTCGGTATAACCATTTTGGCTGGCCAAAGACTGAAATTGTGGCATAGGACATGTCTAGCTGCAAGGATCCTTGGAGTTTGGCACCCCAAGATCTGGACAGAAGCATACCATACTTAGGTGGAATGTCAACTACCACCACATCCATCAATATTGTCTTAGATGGATATTGGAATAAAGAAACACAAAGATCTTTGATTAGGCCTAGGCACCTGACCTGACTGGAATCAAATGAGAACAAGTCCTTATATGGTCTGGTGATGTCTAGATCTAGTTTTTCGATCACAGACTTAGGCATTAGATTATGGGAAGAACCTGAGTCAAACATTGCATTATGTAATACTTTGTCATGAATTTTTAAGCTCACATAGAATGGGGAAACCCATACATCTACTGATTTACCATTGACTTCTGGACCAAAAATTAGTTCTGGTTGATCATCTAAAACATTGACTGCATCCCTATTCTCTGATATTTGCAGTGACCTATTGATTTTCTGTCTGTAAACTTCATGTTTGGCCAATTCAAAAAGAGGAATGGCTATTTTCGGCTTGCCAATTTTTGTTTCTAAGTTAAAAGGTTTTTATATCTGATTCTTTACATTTAGGGCAGCAAGCTTCTCTTTTTCAGCTGAGCCTTCTTTGACTTTCTCTTGGTTATGGGTATTGTTATAAGGTACATCTGATTTGTCATTATTTTCTGGAGGGTTATTCAAATCCTCTGTTGAAGAATGGGGTGTGAATGAATTGTTTCTTGAAGGTTGTAAGTCTGATATATCCTCCACAGTGACTTCCTTTGGGTTGCGTTTATCAGAGGATTCTGTTGGGACAACTTTATCCTTTATTTTCTTCAGCTGTTTAGTATCTTTCAGATTGGTAGGCTGAGGTACATCTATGGTTATGCTTCTCAATTTGTACTGTTTATGACCTCATACACTGATGTATCATAGCCTTCTCTGAAATCAAATGACTCTCCAGATTTGGTTTGAAATTGATTGAATTCATGGGCCTCTTGGTCATCTTGGGTTAGGAAAACTTGTTGTTCGCTATCTAGGCCCATTAAGTTGATGTGAGAGTCCTCTGTTGGTTCACTTGAGGTTGAGGCCTCTACAAAATTCTCTTGAAATGGAGTTCTGATATTCTGATCAGGTCCAGTCCTTCCAGTTGTAGGGTTTTGGCCTTTTCGGAAGTTTGGAGTTCTAGTTGAGTTACTTGGTTGCCCTTCCCAGGATGATTTTCTTTCAATGGTCTCTACCCGGTCTCCCAATCTGTCCAATCCTTTGATGATTGCATCAAGTTTTTGCTCAAATTCTGAAGGTTCTTCTTTGAATGTTGTTCTTCTCTCAGTTCTAGCTCGGTTTCGTTTGGCAATCAGGTTTGCCTCTACACTAACAACTACATTCTGCATGTCTGCTAGGCTGGGAGGGGCTCTTTCCCTCAGCTGGTATGCCATGTCTGAATCAAATCCATCAGGGAATTTGATCAAGGATAAGTCACGTGGGGGTCTAAGGTTTTGTGGAATGGAATTGTATGTATTGTTAAATCTAGCGCAATAATCTTGGACAGTCTCTTATGGACCCCTTTTTAAATTGTCATACTCAGTTAATATATGTAAAGGGTATTTCTTCTTTTCCCATCTGTTTAAGAAGACTTGATATAGGCCTTGGGGTCAGTTATAGAGTTTGCAGTAAGGGACCTAAACCAGGTCCTTACATCACCAGTTAGACTTTGAACAAAGATCTTCATTCTTACATCATCATCATCAATTTCATAGTTTTCAAAATAGTCCTGCATCTTCTTTGCGTGCATTTGGGCTGTATAGGAACCAACACCATCAAAATAAGTGATCTTACTTTGATAATCCTGAGGCATCGCCCCTGGATTTGCAGGTAACTATAAAGGAGCATAACGATTTGCCATAGTTATAGGGATAAATGGGACAACAGGAAGAAATGGGATAGCTGGAACAGCAGGGATGATGGTAGATATACATGTAGTAGATGGAGGAGTAGAGAATGGGCTTTGAGAGGTGGATGAAGAACTAGGAGAAGTAGGAGGAATACGAGGATGAAATGAAGCTTTAGCAGGGGTTGGAATATAGCTTTGTTGAACTGCTTCAGGACTTGAATCAAAAAAGTCTTCTTGTTGCTCTTGTTTCCTAAGCATCTTAGGAATTAAATTAGGATTTTCAAAAATAGCTGGAGGATCTGGGTCAGGGTTTGACCTTGTGTAACGGGTTTTCTTCTTTGGAGCCAGCTTCTAGATTTGTTTTTGGTGTTTTTCTGAGAATGTTTTCAATCACAGCTTTAGACAATACTTTATAGGAGATTCTTTAGAAACATAGGAAGCTTGAAATCTCCTTTGACTATGTTGAAACAAGGAAACTGATTTTGTTTCCCAGTGGAGTCACCAATGATGTTATCACTCAGGTTGTTCCCTGCTTCCTCTAGGGAATACGGCCGAGGTAACCACTAACCAGTCTTTTAGCTGCAGCTCCTAGCCTACCTGCAACTAGAGAGGGCTCTCTCTTTGCAATTTAGCTTTGTTTTGAAGTGTTTTAGGCTAGTTATGATGAACAGGGTTTGGTTTTAAATTTGTTAGATGGTGATCTCAGCCAAATCTGGGTTGCAAGTATATAACTGTTTTTTCCATTGGGCAATGGAGTCACTGAACATGTAATCGTTGAAAGAGTCTCTTGGTTAAAAGGTAATACCACAGAGCAGGATAGACAAGTTAGGAACAACTTTCAAATCTGGAAATGATGGAATGAAGTCAGGGAATGAAAGGCAATCAAGAATCTTTCATTATACTGGCAGAGGGAAAGTGTATGAATATTGTGTAGGAGCAATTAAGGATTCCTAAACAGTATTCAAAATGAGAGAACTATTGAAAACATGAGCAGTGAAGAATTCATATTTATGACTAATTCTGAAGAAAAACATAATTAATAGCAGATATTGAATATAGGGTGCATTCAAACAAATCCTATGCTATTCTTCTTCTCTGTTATTAAGATCATGAAACATATATGAAATTTACGAATATAGAGAACATAAAACACAGTTTAGTATAACTTATTGCTCCATAGCATGACACATGAATTCTGTAGTAAGTCTTATAACATCCAATCCACCTTCAGATCATTCAGACACAGTGAACTTCAGCGGCCATTTGTATTAACACAGTCTGATATGTTACAGTGCAGTTCAGAAAGAAATCATCAACCCCCAATACATCTCTTTATAAGTATATATAGGAGTTTTTACAAAATACCCCATAGGGAAATATCTGGACATCAATGTATCCATCTACTCTGACATAATTAATGACTATTTGTGGAAAAATTGTGCAACCATAACTGAGGAATTAAAAGCTCTTTACTCATTGTGGCAGGTGTCCTGTGTGCTGTTGACCTTTTGACTCTGGCTGTCGGTGGATGACCGCTTCCTTGAAATGTTGTCCTATAGTGTTATCCTGTGACACCTGTTCTGCGCATTTGAATATTAGCGTGAATTTTACCCACTGTTAATTTGAATTTTTTGGTAGCTGAATGATGCAACTTGCTCATGCAGACAATAAATAAGAATTGATTCAAACTACTTTAAAATCTGAAGCAGACTTTGCCACCAATCCTCAGTTAGCAATTGATGTTTTCTTAACTTGTATAATGTTTCATCAGCTTGAGTGTAGGTATAATAATTCGGCCAAACTGGAAAAAGGTGTGCTACCTGATTCTCTATGTAAAACAAATCCTCCAACTTATCATACAAACTCTACCCTATGGGAGGTACTGCTTCTTCTGTACTGCTGGATGATGTTGTGATTTGATTTTGTATGAAGGTACTCAGCTTGTTTGCATACTGCTCCTGTTTTAGTAGCCTTCCAGTACTAGTAACCAGGCTGGGTAAACCTTTGGCTTGCAAATTTGCAATCCTCTGTCTAAAAGAATTTACCTCTAACTGCATTTCCTGGCATTTTCTTTCTATAGTCTGGACAAAATCTCTCATGGTCAGCACTTTCTTGACTCTCACTATAGTCTTTGTCCTGTTCTTGATGTTCAATGCTTCCAGCTGGTCGCCAGTACTAGTATTCAAAAAGTTAATCAATCGAGTGGCTTGCTCAGGCTTATCTGCTAGCAATGTTCTGGCTTTATGTGTTTCATGCTGAGCTACAGCCATCAATTCTACTTGGTCAAAAATGGTTTGTATTCCTATCCATTGTTCAGCAAGAGATTCGCCAATTTTATTCCATAATTTTTTTTCTATCTCAGTCAGGGTTCTATGGAGAGTGAGGTCTTTCTCCAAGGCCTTTATCTTATTTTCCAGGGCCTTTACTTCCCTGGTTTTCTTAGCCACTGTCATTTTTGACTTATCATAACTAGCCTCAATCTTGGATAGCTTTTCTTTTGTTTCCTTCATCTCTTCCATTTGCAATTCTAGAGCTTTAATCTCTTTCATCATGGCCTCCATGCTCAAGTTGGCCTCTTGCACTACTACTGTTGTTGGATCTACTGAAGTTGATGCCCCTGCTGCTGAAGTTGAACTTGGCGGAGGTGCTGCTGTAGTAACTGTTGTTGAAGGTGTTAGCACTTGAAATTTCACCTAGGCTGAGATAGACAAATCTCAAGGCTACATCAAACCATTCAGCCTCGTAGCTAGCCCTACGAGGCAGGAGAAGGCTCTCTCCGGTCAAATCGGTGGATTTTTCAATAGGATGAGTTGACCAATTAGAAACACTGATATTAGGCTAGTAAACTGATAAGGAGGGTTGATTTAAAGTTTTTGGGGTTTTTGGTGGCAATTGGAGGGAGTGCAATTCAGGGTGTGGGGATTGAGCTCAGGTTTTGCAGGTGGGTCTTTGGGGCAAGGTAGGAGTTTGTGCTGATGCCTTTAGCTGAAATGAATGATCAAGGAAG
>APFE030730522.1:157282-288507 GCA_000404065.3 Pinus taeda
CAAAATAGGGGCAGAAAGTCAAAATTTGCATGCATTTTGAGCCTTTGGAAGCCCAAATATCCATAAAATCTGAAACCCATCCATAGGCAAGTGTATTTTTGCATGAAAATTCCAAAAATGCAAAGTTTTTCCCGTTCTGAGTTGCCCCCATGTATGGTCGCGCGCAGGGTGAGACCAGTCAAATGGCCAAAACCTGTAAAATTCCCAAAAATACCAAAAATGCCTCAAAACTCTCAAAATTTCTTGGGTTTGCTGCTAGGAGGAGGCTAAGGAGTATCAGGGTGAGTGAGAGAGGCCTCAGCCGAGATACGGAGCGGGTTGGTCTTCTTCCTCCCTTTGAGAGCCTCGGTTAACCTCCTTTGAAGAATCTTCATCCTTGCCTTACAAACATGCATCCTTGCCCAATAATGATTCTTCATGTTCTTTAGCAGTTTCTTTTCTTGGTTGGCCTTTGCCAAAAACCTCCCTAAGTGTGTATTCACCTGGATAAGCATGGATTCCCTCTCCTTGGGCAGCAAGTCACCGAGCCTCCTATGGTTGATGACTCAATCACTTCAAATCCTCCACAGCTCATCCAACTCTTTCTCATCCTCAAGTTGCTTGTTGCGCTGCTCAAGATAGTTTATTGTCCATTGGGCCATGTTGAGCTTCTGCTATAACAAGCAGTTTTCCGCCTATCTCTGTCGGATGATCTCATGCAAATCTGAAGTGGGGGAGCGAGCATCAAGATCAATGATGTCAACCTGTGTCACCGGCTCTCTCCTTCTCTACCATGGGCTGTTTTCCCTCCCGTATTGCTGATGGAGAACGCGAGGCCCCTTCCACCTGGTGTGGATATAACACTCGCTGACCTGTAAATGATGATGGCGAGACCCCTTCCAGCTGCTGTGGAGAAAGTACTCGTCGAGCTGCTGCAAACAAGGCCCTCGGGCCTTTCTGATATGTAAGCTGTGGTGAGGAAGCAACATGTCTTGGAACAGTGATCTCAGGGTGGTGTGAAGGACATCCCTCCTCATAAATGGCCTCTGGCTCTAGCTGTAGTGGCCCTGTAAAGAACTCATGAGAAATGAATTCTGCCCATGGAATGCCCTGCTGACTCAACTGATGGGAAACAATGAGCTGGATGAGACCATGATGGCACAAACTCCTATACTGCTGAGTTGGGGACCACCTCTGAAACATGGACACCATCCTCTGAATGTCTTGGAAGAAGAAAATCGGGATGTTCATCATCCTCACTCGGGTAAAGTGCATCAACAGGCGAATGTGATAAGAGAAGACCTGTGAAAATCTCCCCTCACATGTGAAGTAATGCATGATAAGCCGCATGATCGGAGAATACTCCCCTCGGAGGAATCTGAAAGGAAAGACCCCTGAAAAGTGGCTCATGAATGCTGGCATGACATATGGCTCAAAATAAACATAATCCAGCATTTTGCGCTTGGGCCACACCTCACCCACATTTGGTATCCCGGTAGCCTCTGAAATCACCACCGGAGACAACACAAAATTCACCCCTGCAAGAGTGACCTGCCCATCATGAAGGTGCAAAACAAATAAGCAGGCCAACTCCCTGTGGTGCTGAATTTGGGAAAGCCTCTCACAAAACTGAAAACATGACATATAACGGAAACAATTCACTGCCATAGGACAGGCCTGCAACTCTGCCAAAGAGGTGGGCTCCTCTCTTTTATGATGACCACCTTTGCCACCCCTACGAGGCCTCCGTTGTACCTCAACCTCTGTGGAAGAAGACCGGTCATCACCTTGCTCATAGGTTTCAGTGGTTGACATGGTTCTTTTGAGTAAAGTGGAGAAAATAGATAAAGTAAACTGCTGCCCTTGCCTGCAAAAATGTTGAGTTGTATGCTGTTTTCAAGGGGAACAAAATCATGAAGGAAATGTTAGGGGAGGGACTTTTTTTTTAATAGGGAATGGGAAAAATATGTGAAAACAGGGAATTTTTAAGGGATAATTCACAAAATGTCGAACATATAATCTCATCTACATCATCGGGAAATCATTTGCAAAGAAATATTCTTATTAGGGAAAACATGTATGATAGTAACCAAGGGAAAGGACATACATTTCAACAAGAGTATGGGACAGCATTGTTCATTTGAGTTTTTTTCCTTTAATGTACATCACGAGGCAAACTCTGTTGTTTCAAAGGGATTCATGTACATTTGGTCATAGGGGAAGGAGGGCTTTACTTACATTTTTGTCAAAAGGAGAAAAGGGATTTCATTGACAACTTCAAAAGGAAAAGAGTTGTATTGAAGCAAGGATATTAGGGGATAGAAGGGAAAAGGGAAAACAGGGTTTGGTTTTAGGAGACACAGCAACATTATTTTTGTAATGAATAGTCAAAGAAATATGTCTTTTGATAAATACACACAGCTGCATTGTCTTTGTTTTTGCTTTGAATATACACAGCAATATGTTCTCTGTTTTGTAATGACTATGCACAACAATCTTTTCTTTGTTTTTTGTTTTATTATTTTGCCATTATATTGCTCTTTCTCTTTTTGCACAACATATTTTAATCCTTGCTATGTTTATTTTTATCCTTGCTGTATGGAGGGCATTAGGGTTTAGGTTAGATTACATAGAGGGCATTAGGGTTTTAGCAATGTACTTGAGGGAGGGTAGGGTTTAGAAATTGGGCACGGGGAAACTTAGTATTTTTTGCAAATGAGATAAGATGGAGACATATTATGACAATTGTGAATTTAATGGGAAACAATGGAGGGAATAAATGGGAGTTTAAAACCTTGAAAAAAAACCAACCCTAGCACTATGCCTACATGAACAAGCAATAACTAAAATCCATTTCTCTTTACATTTTTGATGGCAAATATACATGAACACAAGCCCATCATTCATATTTCAAACATCCAACAGGTTAATAGACCCTACCTCGATCAATTTAGCAAGCAAGAGGGTGATTTGAGACAATTTGAAGTGGTTTTGCGGAAGACAATTTGTCTGGTCGCGCAGAGGCTTTGACAGGTCCCGCACAGCTTGACAGGTCGCGCCCGTTAGGAATTAACACTGCAAAGGGGCTGCTACTGGTCGCGCACTGCCCAACAGGTCGCGCACAGTCCCTGACAGGTCGCGCACCTGAAAATGACCCAAATTCTCTGCAATTCGCCTCCTTTCGCCTTCTTCGCCCTCTCACTCTTCTTTTCAAACTCTTAGATGCACAATGAGGGTGTTTAGAGGGAATTTGACTCTTTATAGACCCAATTTGAAAAAATTTACTTACCAAAC
The DNA here is from genome assembly GCA_000404065.3 of Pinus taeda. NCBI lineage: Eukaryota > Viridiplantae > Streptophyta > Pinopsida > Pinales > Pinaceae > Pinus > Pinus taeda. Next base: position 160,556 of record APFE030730522.1, read on the forward strand.
CCACTTTCTAATGTTTTGTTTTGGCATTCACTTTTAACACTTATTTGAGTTTTCTTTGTCCTGATTTTGGCTCTTTGAGTGCTTTAACTCCATTCTTTTTGCAGGTAGACCATCTGATGGACTCTGGCGAGAAGCCCAGGGTTATTGCCGGCATTTTGAAGAATTCTTGAAATTTCCTTATTTTTTGCAAAATTGACATGACCTTGGGTTTAAAAACAGGGTTTTTAAATCCAAGGTATAAATGAGTTGTACCTGATGAAAATATCAATGAAACATATTTACATACCTCCTTCTGGCTTGCTGGGGACTCATGGAATTTTGACTCATGATATTGCAAAGACTTTTGACCGAAACCCTAGACCTAAGACATTGGATTTCAAGACAAAGCAAAACAAATGTGACACAAGCTCATTAACTGATATGACCTGATCCAGCAAATCCAAGAAGGGAACAAGGACCAGCTCCTCCATCAGTTTTATGGCATGCCTAACGGGATGCAAAACTGACAGTGATGAGACACCTACCTATGCATAATGCAAAGAGCTTTTGATCACCGATGGAGGGCTCAAGACCGACACTAACAGAAGGAGTTGTAATTATTGGAGCTGTTACTATTGGAGCTATTTGGGATGGATGAGGGGCTAAATCTGGCTGTTTCCCTTGTTGAGATTCCTCCAATGCTTTCTCTGTTTCCATTATCCTTTGATTCATCCTCATAAGTAGACTTACCACATCCTCTACTTCCTGTTGTTGTGCTACTTCTGCAGTTTGAGGATGTATGGTGGCCGGCAGCTTCATTTGTTTTCTCAATGCTGCTATGTATTCCTCCATTTTTCTAATCAAGGCCTGGGTGCCTTTGGGATATTTGGGATCATGTCCCAACTCTATGATGATTTCCTCTAAGGATTTTATCCTATTATCCTTGGCCAATGATGAGGCCTTTTCCAGCTCTAACTGGGCAGAAGTATTGTACAAAGAATTCTGCAATCTATGGGCCAATAAAGCCTTGTCTGCCAGTGTAGAATTAACCATTTCTCCTGTCTACTTATGTAACTCAATCTAGTCTAAAGGATGTATATCTTTTTCCAGGACCTCTAGATTGGTTTTGATTTAGTCTGCAGCTAACTCTGGCTGCTATGTAGTAGGTGTGAAGTGACTGAGTGTCATCTTCCCTGCTTCCATATCGTAGGCTGCCATTAGCCTTTGCTGATTTGTCGGAGCCATTCTCATTAACTGGTTGTAAAGCTGAAACCTTATTGGCTCGTTTCTAGATTTAATCTCTGTGAATTCCTTCTTTATATCTGAGCCCCTTTGGGCCTGCTGTTTGGAGGATGAAACCTGCCCACCTGGTTGTTTCTCTTGCTCCTGCTGAATGGAGCTGGCCGATGTTTCCACAATAGGATGGATCTGTTGCTCAGAAGTCCCCTCACCCCTAATGTTTCCTATAGTCTCTTCAGTGATTTCCTCCTCAGCGTAGGGGTTTAGCCTCTGTCTCTTCTCTCCTTGTTGGTCCGTGGATGTCCCTGTGGTTGTGCCATCTGTTCTATCCCACTTTTTACCTCTTTCCTCATTGTGAGGAGTTTGCAGCACATAGGTTTCAGGTGCTTTTGTTTGTGTTAAAGGGCTTTGTTCTTGTCCCTTTTCTAGATTTGGGGATGGCTGCTCCTCCATTGTGCTTTGTTGTTCAGAATGCTCAATTTCTTTTCCCTTTTCTCCTGATGATATGGCCTCCTTAGCTGGCTGCCTTGAAGTAGCAGTTGATGTGCTTGCTCCCACTGGTTGAGGCTGTGTGAAGGTGACCTGTGCAGCATAATACAGGTCAATCCTTTTCTCAATTTCTTTCATGTCTTTCTCTAATTTTTCTTCTTCAGTGAGCTCTTCATCATCTAAGGTGCCCTCTACCCATTTTGGTTGATTGGCATATTGTTCAATGTGGGGGATTGGCTGGTGCACATATCCTGAAAGCCTGTGTTTGATTCTTCTAAGGCTTATAAAGTGTTCAGGGTCATATGGTGCCCAGTAGAAGCCTTGTTTCAATATGAGTTCTTGTCCTAGCATGTTGTCTGCATCTTTCCATGCCTCTTCCCTTTTGTTGAAAACAAAGGGACGCAATTGGTGTCTGATTTTAAGTTGTGCCTTCTTGTTTTTCCCATGGAAATGGGTCAAGTCTGCATTATTGAATTGCCTGAAATATTCCAAGGCAAAAAGTCTCATAGGGACATATCTTGGAAGCTTATAGGAAGACAACTCATAGCCATAAATTCTGATTACTGTGTGATTTTGGTAGAAGTACCAATCACCAATGCTGTAGCCTTTAGAAAGATGCAAGATCCTTTGCATTTCAGCAGTAAGTCTGGTAGGAGGAGTCACCATTAATAGGCAAGTGGCTGGGTAAATGAATAGATCAATAAACTCACAATATGTGTATGGAGAATGGTGGACTTCATGGAAAACTGAGGTCCAATAAACAACAGATCTCCTCTCTCCTTTTGGGTCTAATCTCTTGAGAGGAACCTTGAAACTATTTGGGTGATAGTAGAGTAGCAAGTGGTATATATAAGAAGTTTATTTAAACACTCTTTCTCTCTCCATCATCATGAATTGTTCATGTATCTTGTTTGCTATGAATGTGGCATAGTCATACATGACAGCAGGGGGCTGCCCTGGAGTGAATATGGTTAGAAGAAAAAATACAGTCTCATCCACAAATTCTCCTGTTTTGCATCCTAAAATGTATGAAATCATGTCCACCATGAGCTTGCCTGTTTCATTAAATGAGGCCTAATGATAGGGAGGAGGATGATCATATTGGCACTGTGGCTCCATAAACAACTGACTAACTCTTCATATTTCTACATTAGAGAGCCTTGCACCGTGATCCAGCAAGAGTTTCATTGTGAGGGGAACCAGAGGCTGAGGAGGTTCAAAGTTCAGCATGTCGTTTGTTGCTTGAGGAGTGATATAGAACAACATAGACCCATCTGGACTGAGAATTGCCCTCAGAGTGGGTTCATAGTGTGCATGGTATAGGTGAATGAAATCAGGTAGCACATTGACTTCTGGAAGGTAATAGAGTGGCATGCTGGATTGTCTAATCTCTAGAATATCATGTTATCTCTGTGATTGTGTTTGAATTGGCACACAATTTTGAGGTGAGAAGTAAGGCCCATCATATCTTTGATCTGAAAGTCTCTGTCTGCTAATGGTAGCTACTCTAAGTCCATGTGTGGAGCATTTAAAGGAGCAATGTTCAAGGCTACTGGAGTCTCCATATCTTATAATGCTGGTATTGATTGCAATGTAGGTGTAAAACAACAATAAGAAGTAGAATAGAGGTTCTGAGGCTATTGACAACAGTATGACAACTGATTTTTTATGTCGAACCAATCTAATTGTATGAAGTTTATAATGAACAATCAATTTACATCACTTAGACTGGGTTTTTCTTGCATAAATTTGCCAAATTATAGGCTTTGTGGACAGAATGCCGAGAAAACAGAATTGAATTCTGCCCGAGGGGCTGAGGAAAATCAGAGGCGAGGATTTCCCTTTTGCAAATAGGTTTAGAAGAGAGGAAAGAGGGCACTTTAGACTAGTTCAATTCAACACCTTGAACAATTTCTTGAAGTTTTCTGTGGGTGAACAAGACGCAGAGAGTGTTATAATGGCACATTTACAGAGGGAAAGAGCGCAAATTTGCAAGTTTATTATGAATTACCATCTTAAATGGTATATAAGGTCAGTGGGAAATTGCTAGGAACTTGTTTGGAAGCAATCGTATGTTTATTCGGTAACTTATAAACAGAGAAGTATAAAAAACAGGGGTTTTGGGCCAAAATGCGGATAAATACCTGTTTCCAGGGTGCTAAGGGTGTTTAAGAGGTACAGGTTGAGTTGCGGAGACGAACTACGGTGTCGAATTTGTAGGTTTGATGGCCAATATAGCTTTGGAAGAAATTCAATAGTGTAAGCGCATGCACATCGTTTGTGGGCGCAAAATTGAAAATGGACGAAAAATGGTCGTTTTCACGACTTTTAACCAAATTTTGGAAATTTGACGCTTTTTGGCGCTTTCCTTGGATGACATCATCATGACGTATTTTTTTGTCGGGTAGTGGGTACGAAAGACGATGTGGTGGGTGATGTAGATGATGACATCATCATGACACGGTGGTAGGGTGGTGACGTCAGCAGGTGACATGGCGCAGGTACAGTCAGTGGCAGGCGACGTGGCTGCATCGTCATGCAGTGACATAGGCAAGTAGGGAGGGCGGTAAGCAGTTTACATCGGACTGCTTTTGGTACGGGAGTGGTATGTGTCAGGGGAGGCATGATGCAATAGGAGGCTAACAGCTATCCCAGTGTACGACGGTGAAACCGTCGACCATTGGGTACTATCGTACCGCTACGAAGGGGCGCCCGATATGCATGTTGACCGTCGGATCTTAGAGAGCCGATCCTATAGTGCATGAGAGGGAAAAGCGATCAGGGTTTAATAAAACAACGCACCAGATAAACGTTAATTATCACATATCTTGGTAGCTTATAGGGAGACAACTCATAGCCATAAATTCTAATTACTGTGTGATTTTGGTAGAAGTACCAATCACGAATGCTGTAGCCTTTAGAAAGATGCAAGATCCTTTGCATTTCAGCAGTAAGTCTGGTAGGAGGAGTCACCATTAATAGGCAAGTCGCTAGGTAAATGAATAGATCAATAAACTCACAATATGTGTATGGAGAATGGTGGACTTCATGGAAAACTGAGGTCCAATAAGCAATAGATCTCCTCTCTCCTTTTGGGTATAATCTCCTGAGAGGAACCTTGAAACTATCTGGGTGATAGTAGAGCAACAAGTGGTATATATAAGAAGTGTATTTAAAAACTCTTTCTCTCTCCATCATCATGAATTGTTCATGTATCTTGTTTGCTATGAATGTGGCATAGTCATACATGACAGGAGGGGGTTGCCCTAGAGTGAATATGGTTAGAAGAAAAAATACAGTCTCATCCACAAATTCTCCTGTTTTGCATCCTAAAATGTATGAAATCATGTCCACCATGAGCTTGCATATTTCATTAAATGAGGCCTGATGATAGGGAGGAGGATGATCATATTGGCATTGTGGCTCCATAAACAAATGACTAACTCTTCATATTTCTGCCTTAGAGAGCCTTGCACCATGATCCAACAAGAGTTTCATTATGAGGGGAACCAGAGGCTGAGGAGGTTCAATGTTCAGCATGTCGTTTATTGCTTGAGGAGTGATATAGAACAACACATACCCAGCTGGACTGAGAATTTCCCTCAGAGTGGGTTCATAGTGTGAATGGTATAGGTCAATGAAATCAGGTAGCACATTGACTTCTGGAAGGTAATAGAGGGGAATGTTGGATTGTCAAATCCCTAGAATATTAGTGTTATTTCTGTGATTGTGTTTGAATTGGCACACAACTTTGAGGTGAGAAGTAAGGCCCATCATATCTTTGATCTGAAAGTCTCTGTCTGCTAATGGTAGCCACTCTAAGTCCATGTGTAGTGCATTTAAATGAGAAATGTTCAAGGCTACTAGAGTCTCCATATCTTATATTGCTGGTATTGATTGCAATGTAGGTGTAAAATAGCAATAGGAAGTAGAATAGAGGTTCAGAGGCTATTGACAGCAGTATGACAACTGATTTTTTATGTCAAACCAATCTCACTGTATGAAGTTTATAATGAACAATCAATTTACATCACTTAGACTAGGTTTTTCTTGCATAAATTTGCCAAATTACAGGCATTGTGGATAGAATGCTGAGAAAATAGAGTTGAATTCTCCCTGAGGGGCTGTGGAAAATGAGAGGCGAGGATTTCCCTTTTGCAAATAGGTTTAGAACACAGGAAAGAGGGCGCTTTAGACTAGTTCAATTCAACACTTTGAACAATTTCTTGAATTTTTTTGTGGGTGAAAAGGACGCAGAGAGTGTTATAATGGCACGTTTACAGAGGGAAAGAGCGCAAATTTGCAGGTTTATTGTGAATTACTAGCTTCAATGGTATATGCAGGTTAGTGGGCAATTGGTAGGAACTTGTTTGGAAGCAATCATATGTTTATTCGACAACTTATAAACAGAGAATTATAAAAAACATGGGTTTCGGGCCAAAATGCGGATAAATACCTGTTTCCAGGGTGCCGAGGGTGTTTAACAGGTACAAGTTGAGCTGTGGAGACGAACTACGATGTCAAATTTGTAGGTTTGATGGCCAATATAGCTCTGGAAGAAATTCAATAGTGTAAGCGCATGCACATCGTTTGTGGGTGAAAAATAGAAAATGGACGAAAAATGGTCGTTTTCATGACTTTTAACCAAATTTTGGAAATTTGTCGCTTTTTGGCGCTTTCCTTGGATGATGTCATCATGATGTATTTTTTTGTCGGGTAGTGGGTACGGAAGATGATGTGGCGGATGATGTAGATGATGATGTCATCATGACACAGTGGCAGGGTGGTGACGTCAGTGGGTGACATGCCGCACGTACAGTGTAGTGGCAGGCAATGTGGCGACATAATCATGCAGTGACGTAGGCAAGCGGGGATGGCGGTAATCAGTTTGCGTCGGACTGATTTTGCTACGGGAGTGGTATGTGTCAGGGGTAGCCCGATGCAATAGGAGGCCGACAGCTGTCTCGGTGTACGACGGTGAAACCGTCAACCATCGGCTACTATCGTACCACTACGAAGGGGCGCCCAATATGCATGCTGACCGTTGGATCTGAGAGAGCCGATCCTACTGTGGACGGGAGGGCAAAGCGATCGGGGTTTAATAAAACAGCAAGCCCGATAAGCATTAATTATTGCATAGTATCGACGGGTTAGAACCTTAGTTTGTGGGTTAAATGTGCGCTCGGGGTCATGGTTATTCATTGATCAAATATCAATGAAACCCAAATGTAATGCATGCATGAGGTATGGTATAGTTTCATGTGCGGGGGGGGGGTTTAATATGGTTATTTATTTAACCAAAAGTTAAATAAATCCCAAGGGTAACGAATGCAGAGGGGCTAACAATGGGTCCCAAATGGACCTAACGTTTCCCGACTTTTAATAGTTGGCTATAGTTGCCATGGGGAGGAATATTTAGTGTTTTTTGGGGGTTTTATATAGTTTCTTTTAGAATAGGGGTGGGGAAGTGATTTAGGGAGCTAGATAATAGGGTTAGATGTTAATATGAGTTCTATGGAATGAAAAGAAAGGGATGCATGCTAAGTTTATAGAATGGAAACTTGAGCATAGAGAAATGAATGGATTGTGGAGAAATCAACTTTACACAAGAAATGTGGCTTCTTTTCACTAAGTCAACTCAGATGTCAACTTCGTTTTTTAATAAGAATGGAATGAAACTAGACTATTTGGGCAAATCCCAAGGTCCTTGAGGGGATGTTAGTGAATGATTTTTGGAGGAATGAAGGGGAAGTTAGTCATGCTTCCTTGTTGTACCATCAAGCAACTGCCATGGTGCCAATGCCATAAGTGAGAAAAGTCCTTCTTGACAAGATAAAAAGTAATGATAATCTTGCTTCTGCAACCTCAAACTACCTACCCAGCCTAATACACCTAACATTTTTTCTTCCTTTGCACTGGGTGCACTTGAACTGGCAAACCCTGATTGTCCTCTTTCTCTTTTGACTATCCTCCTATCTAAATGTACCCTTATTTCTTCCAAGGGCCCAGATTAAGTAGTTGGGCTCCTTAAATTCTCTACCTAATTACTCATCGTCCAAGCTTGAAGTGTTTGGACAGATACTCTTTCTCTATTCTACAACAACAATTCAAACATGGCATGGTCCAGATTGAACTGTTGGGCCATCCATCAAATGTAATAAGCAACAGTAACTCCACATGGTGAACTTGCAAAATAAGATAGCAGTGACATTTAGATTGGTCACTTTCCCGGTCTTTAGTTTGGGGTTCATTTTCACTATTTTTTCTGACCACTTGATTTTCTTTCCTTTTGATTATTCTTTTAAGGTATACCCTCTTTTCATTTTTTTAATTTTCCTTGCATGTATAGCAAATATGGAACCTTTGCGGTATGCAATGATGAACATATTTAGCACTACCACTGTCAATCATGAAAAATGAAACCTATTGGTATAGGAATCTAACAGTGGCTCCACTTGCGGATGGCTTTTCCTGGTGAGAAGCCAAGAACAGTAGGTCAGATTGCCTTATTTTTTAATTCTGACTGTATTTTTAAACTTCCTTGTCTTGGAGACCTTTGATCTGAATCTTTGTAACCTAGTATGCAATATCTTTGTAAGCTGATCTGTGTGAATTTGCAGCTCTACTTCTTGCTAATTTCTTTGAGTACTCATCATTATCTTCATACTTCCCAAGTCCTTTTGTTGATTTCTCATGGTGGCTTCAAAATATACACCAAAAGGTGATGTAGTTCCCTGATTTTCTTCAAGATTTGCTGCATTTGGTTCCCTATCTAACTGCTGTAAATAAAAATGATGAAAATACACATATTTATGTACAATATGTAGTTGTGTTATGCTCATCCAAGGGATCAAAACAATGTTTGAGCATTCTCCCATTGACTGGGCCTTCTTCAGTATCTATGCCATTTACACTCTTGAGGAAATAAGTGTTGTTACCTTGTACAACTTGAATGACAAATGGTCCTTTCCAAAGAAAATCAAGTTTCCCATGTTTCCCTTTATCTTCCCTCCTCGAGTCCCATTTCAGCACTTTGTTTCCTATGAAAAAGTCTTCAGATTTTGTTCTTTTATCAAAGATCTTCTTGAGTTTATCTTGTAGTATCTGAGTTCTGTGATATACTTCTTCTCTTGTCTGCTGCAAGTGTATAGTTTGATTGGTCCTTCTCTGAATGTCATTATGCTCTGCTTGTATTTCTTGCAGCAATTTAATCATAGGGATTCCTAAAGAAGAGGGGAATCTTGCCTCCATTCAATAAGTCAACTCATATGGGCTTGTTCCAATAGATCTTTTGGTAGTCAACCTTTCTGCCCACAGTGCATTGACAAGTTTTTTGTGCCAATTCTTTTTATTCTCTTCTAGGACCTTCTTGATAATGTTGATGAGGCTTTTATTGAAGGATTCAGCTAGGCCATTACCTTGAGGGTAATAGGTTGTGGAATGACCTAGGGTAATGTGGTATTTGTGACAAAAACTAATCATTCTTTTGGACTTAAAGGTAGCTGCATTATCTGTAATGATCTTTTCTGGACAGCCAAATCTGGATAGAATATTGGTCTCTAGGAATTGTATGATGATTGAGTCATTAGCTTGCCTACAAGGGATGGCCTCTATCCACTTGGTAAAGTAATCTGTGGCTGTCAAAATCTATCTATGCTGGCCAGAAGATGAAGGGTGAATTTCCCCAATAAAGTCTAAACCCCATTGTTGAAATGGTCTTTCAGTTGAAATAGGTTTGAGGGGCAAGGGCCGCAGCTTTTTCTTGCCTTCAAAGATTTGGCATTTATGGCAAGAAATTACTAATTTTTTCACATCAGCAAACAGGGAGGGCCAATAAAATCCAACCCTTAGGATTTTATCAGTTGTTGATTTCCAATACAAGTGTCCTCCACAGTCTCCTGCATGAAATTCGTTGAGGACTTTGTCAATTTCATCCAAAACTAGGCAATTAGGCAAAATACCTTCATGATTTTTCCAAAACAACACATTATGTAAGAGGCAAAACCTTGAAGCTTTCCTTTTTAGAAATCTCTTTTTGGTTCTGGATAACCCTGGAGGAGCTTGCAGGTTTAACAATACAAAACATATGTCAGTGTACCAAGGCGATTGTAAGAAGGCTTGATTGATCTGTGGAGTCGCCATCTCCTGCTCGTTATCCAGTTCATTGATGTCTAGGGCTTGAAAGTTTGTTTTAGTCATTAATTTAGCTAGCCCTTGTCCTTTTATGAGTTTTGTTGGCTTTATCTCAAATGTTGGCTATCCATTTGCCTCTTTTTCCTTCAATTCCTTCTTGGGTAAGAATGTATTTAACCACTGCATTAGGAACATAGGCAATTATATGAGAGTACAAAATGTAGACTCTAAAATATTTGATGGCTTTTACTAGGGCATATGCTTGGTTTTCCATGATTTGGTATTTGAGTGGGGCATCTCTCAGTGTTTTTCTGAAAAAAGAAATGGGTTTCTCATGTCCTGAATCATGTTTTTGTAATAGGACAACAACAATAGTATGCTCAGATGCAAAGGAAAAGATCATAAAATCTTTATCAAACCTAGGACTTGTAAGGACAAAAGTTTTTGTCAAAGCTATCTTGATCTCCTCAAAGGCTTGCTTGGCTTCTATAGTCCATTTGACTTTGGAATCTTTCTTGAGCATGTTATTCAGTAATCTTATCAGCTTGGCCATGTTGGGAATGAATCTTCTCAGGAAATTGATCTTGCCTAAAAAAGCTTGTAATTCTTTGATGTTTCTTGGATGAGGGACTTGGAGGATAGCTTGAATTTTGTTCGGGTCTATTCTTATTCCATCTTTTGAAATTATGTGACCTAGGAGTTTGCCTTCCTCTAGGCCAAACAATGATTTCTTTGGGTTTAAGGATATGCCATATTTTCTGCAAATTAGAAACACTTGTCTGAGATGTTTTAAATGTTCTTGGTCTGATTTTGAGAAAGCAGTGAGATCATCAAGGTATATGACTAAAAAATCATGGATTTCCTTAGCAAAGGCTATGTCCATTGCCCTCTGAAATGTGGCTCTTCCATTCTTGAGTCCAAAAGGCATTTTGACATATTTAAAAGTTCCCTAGGGTGTTGTAAAGGCTGTTTTGTCTTGATCATCTAGATGAACTAAGATCTGATTGAATCCTGAGAAGCCATCTAACAATGAAATCCTTGAAGCCCCCACTGCCCTTTGCAAGATATGATCCATTTTTGGTAAGGGGTAGTGGTCCTTGAGAGAGACTTTATTCAAATTTCTCAAGTCAACACAAAGTCTTATCTCTCTAATTTTCTTTCTAGTGGGGAATAGGTTTGAGATCCACTCTGAGAATCTGATAGGTGCTATGATTCCAGCTTCAAACATTCGTTTAACTTCTTTTTCCATCAGGGGAAGGAGGACTGGATTAATCCTCCTCAATTTTTTTTTAAAAGGCTTCTGGTTTTCTTTCAAGGGTATAGTATGTTGGATGACTGAAGTATCATAGGACTTGAGATCCTCATAGCTCCAAGCAAACACATCTTGGAACTCTTTAAACAACTCAATGTATTTCAGGTTTTTGTCACAAGGTAATGTTTTAGAGTGTTTTATCATTTTAGGATTTTCTAAGGTCCCAATGTTGCATTCCTCAATTTCTGCATTTAAGGGTTGAATTTTTGGCTTTCTAGGAATGTCATTTGAATCAAAAATATCTTCTAGGGGAGTTAAACATGTGGGCAGGAAATTATCCTTTAGTGCGATTACTTCAGATTCTTGCTCAATAATTTCACCAAAATCTATTTGTTTTAGCTTTTGTAAGTTTGCACAGTCAAAGATTGTTAGATGCACAATCAGATTTGTTGTTTCAACTGATATACCTTGTTCAACTTTGTGAGTATGCTGTTGATCATCAATAGTGCTTGTGTCTATGTTCATATTTGAGAGTTCCTCTTTTAGTGTCAAGAAATTATTTATTTGTGTATCATTCTCAAATACTTGCCAATTTTTTACATTATCTGGGACAGTAGTTCTGTGTTTGATCTCAGCAGTGAAGTCGTGATTGGGCTCAAAAGGAAGTTTACAAGTGCTGGCAAAGGTTGCCAAACTATGCGCATGTAGGTTATGACTTCTTGGAATTTTGGTGAGCTAAAATTCTAAGAAGTTGTTAAGTAATTCTATTGTTGCCCCCCTATACGACCTTAGCCTGAGATCATTTGTAACAAAATTTCCCTTCATCTATTGTATAATCAAATCTGAGTCCCCTAGAATTGAAATCTTGGTTTCCCCTATACTTTTAATTTGTTTGAGACCCAATAGGAGGGCTTCATATTCAGCCATGTTGTTTGTACATCTGAAATTTAGCCTATATGCATGACCTTGAGCATGGCCATTCTGCATGTTGTGTATCCAAATGCCTTCCCCTGCTCCTAATTTGTTCACTGACCCATCAAACTCTAAGTAGCATAAGATTTCTTGGTCATGAGTAGCCTTCACAATTTTGGAAGTTTGTTTAGTGGGCTGGTTTGGCTTTTGTAACGCATGTGATATGTCATTTTTCTTTGTTGAATCAATCACATCAAAACCCTTTTTATCTAAAGCACTTGATTATTCATTCATGCTTTCTATTTCTGTTGTTTTCAAGAGTTTGACATCAATTTTGGGACACATGTCAGCATTGTATAAGATAAATGAATCCCTGTCTGAGTGAATGGAATAGATGGGGAAGTTTTGGGGTTTTTCTTGACTGTTGACCACATATTTCATCAATGTCTCTCGATATAACCTCTTTGGCTGGCCAAAGACTAAAATTGTGGCATAGGACATGTCTAGCTACAAGGATCCTTGGAGTTTGGAACCCCAAGATCTGGACAAAAGCATACCATACTTAGGTGGAATGTCAGCTACCACCACATCCATCAAGATTGTCTTAGCTGGATATTGGACTAAAGAAATACAAATATCTTTGATTAGGCCTAGGCACCTGACCTGACTGGAATCAAATGAGAACAAGTCCTTATAGAGTCAAACATTGCATTATGTAATACTTTGTCATGAATGTTTAAGCTCACATAGAATGGGAGAACCCCTCCATCTACTGATTTACCATTGACTTCTGGACCAAAAATTAGTTCTGGTTGATCATCTAAAAAATTGACCACATCCCTGTTCTCTGATATTTGCAATGACCTATTGATTTGCTGTCTGTAAGCTTCATGTTTGGCCAATTCAGAGAGAGGAATGGCTATTTTCAGCTTGCCAATTTCTGTTTCTAAGTTAAAAGGTTTTTCTATCTGATTCTTTACATTTAGGGCAGCAAGCTTCTCTTTTTCAGCTGAGATTTCTTTGACTTTCTCTTGGTTATGGGTATTGTTATAAGGTACATCTGATTTGTCATTATTTTCTGGAGGGTTATTCAAATCTTCTGTTGAAGAATGGGGTGTGAATGAATTGTTTCTTGAAGGCTGTAAGTCTGATATATCCTCCACAGTGACTTCCTTTGGGTTGCTTTTATCATAGGATTATGTTGGGAGAGCTTTATCCTTTGTTTTCTTCAGCTGTTTAGTATCTTTCAGATTGGTAGGCTGAGGTACATTTATGGTTCTGCTTCTCAATTTGTATTATTTATGAACCTCATAGACTGTTTTATCATAACCTTCTCTGAAATCAAATGACTCTCCATATTTGGTTTGAAATTGATTGAATTCATGGGCCTATTGGTCATCTTGGATTACGAAAACTTGTTGTTCTCTATCTAGGCCCATTAAGTTGATGTGAGGGTCCTCTGTTGGTTCACTTGAGGTTGAGGCCTCTACATAATTCTCTTGAAATGGAGGTTTGATATTCTGATCACGTCCAGTCCTTCCAGTAGTAGGGTTTTGGCCTTTTCTGAAATTTGGAGTTCTAGTTGAGTTACTTGGTTGCCCTTCCCAGGATGATTTTCTTTCAATGGTCTCTACCCGGTCCCCCAATCTATCCATTCCTTTGATGATTGCATCAAGTTTTTGCTCAAATGCTGAAGCTTCTTCTTTGAATGTTGTTCTTCTCTCAGTTCTAGCTAGGTTTCGTTTGGCAATCAGGTTTGCCTCTACACTAACAACTACATTCTGCATGTCTGCTAGGCTGGGAGGGGCTCTTTCCCTCAGCTGGTATGCCATGTCTGAATCAAATCCATCAGGGAATTTAATCAAGGCTAAGTCAGGTGGGGGTCTAAGGTTTTGTGGAATGGCATTGTATGTATTGTTAAATCTAGCGCAATAATCTTGGACAGTCTCTTGTGGACCCCTTTTTAGATTGTCATACTCAGTTAATATATGTAAAGGGCCTTTCTTCTTTTCCCATATATTTGAGAAGACTTGATATATGGCCTCAGGGTCAGCTATAGAGTTTGTAGTAAGGAACCTAAACCAGGTCCTTACATCACCAATTAGACTTTGAACAAAGATCTTCATTCTTACACCATCATCATCAATTTCATAGTTTTCAAAATAGTCCTGCATCTTCTTTGTGTGCATTTGGGCTGTATAGGAACCAACACGATCAAAATAAGTGATCTTACTTTGATAATCTTGAGGCATCGCCCCTGGATTTGCAAGTAACTATAAAGGAGCATAACAATTTTCCATAGTTACAGGGATAAACGAGACAACAGGAAGAAATGGGACAGCTGGAACAGCAGGGACGATGGTAGATATATGTGTAGTAGATGGGGGAGTAGAGAATGGGCTTTGAGAGGTGGATGAAGAACTAGGAGAAGTAGGAGTAATACGAGGATGAAATGAAGCTTTAGCAGGGGTTGGAATATAGCTTTGTTGAACTGCTTCAGTACTTGAATCAACAAAGTCTTCTTATTGCTCTTGTTTCCTAAGGATCTTAGGAATTAAATTAGGATTTTTAAAAATAGCTAGAGCATCTGGTCAGGGTTTGACATTGTGTAACAAGTTTTCTTCTTTGGAGCCAACTTCTAGATTTGTTTTTGGTGTTTTTATGAGAATGTTTTCAATCACAACTTTAGAAAATACTTTATAGGAGATTCTTTAGAAACATAGGAAGCTTGAAATCTCCTTTGACTATGCTGAAACAAGGAAACTGGTTTTGTTCCCCAGTGGAGTCGCTAATGATGTTATCACTCAGGTTGTTCCCTGCTTCCTTTAGGGAATACAGCCGAGGTAACCACTAACCGGTCTTTTAGCTGCATGTCCTAGCCTACCTGCAACCAGAGAGGGCTCTCTCTTTGCAATTTAGCTTTGTTTTGAAGTGTTTTAGGTTAGTTACGATGAACAGGGTTTAGTTTTAAGTTTGTTGGATGGTGATCTCAGCCAGAGCTGGGTTGGAAGTATATAACTATTTTTTCCATGGGCAATGTAATCATTGAACATGTAATCATTGAAAGAGACTCTTGGTGAAAAGGTAGTACCACAAAGCAGGATAGGCAAGCTAGGAACAACTTTCAAATCTGGAAATGATGGAATGAAGTCAGGGAATGAAAGGCAATCAAGAATATTTCATTATACTGGCAGAGGGAAAGTGTATGAATATTGTGTAGGAGCAATTAAGGGTTCCTAAACAGTATTCAAAATGAGAGAACTAGTGCAAACATGAGCAGTGAAGAATTCATATTTATGACTAATTTTGAAGAAAAACATAATTAACAGCAGAGATTGAAAATAGGGTGCATTCAAAAAAATCCTATGCTATTCTTCTTCTCTATTATTAAGATCATGAAACATATATGAAATTTATGAATATAGAGAACATAAAACACAATTTAGTATAAATTATTGTTCCATAGCATGACATAGGAATTCTGTAGTAAGTCCTAGAACATCCAATCCACCTTCAGATCATTCAGACACAGTGAACTTCAACGACCATTTGTATTAACATAGTCTGATATGCTACAGCGCAGTTCATAAAGAAATCATCAACCCCCAATACATCTCTTTATAAGTATATATATGATTTTTTTACAAAATATCCCATAGGGAAATATCTAGACATCAATGTATCCATCTACTCTAACATAATTAATGACTATTTGTGGAAAAACTGCGTAGCCATAACTGAGGAATTAAAATCTCTTTACTCGTTGTGGTAGGTGTCTTGTGTGTTGTTGACCTTTTGACTATGGCTACTGGAGGATGACTGCTTCCTTGAAATATTGTCCTGTAGTGCTGTCCTGTGACACCTGTTCTGCACATTTGAATATTAGCACGAATTTTACCCACTGTTAATTTGAATTTTCTGGTAGCTAAGCCATATGATGCAACTTGCTCATGCAGACAATAAATAAGAAGAGATTCAAACTACTTTAAAATCTGAAGCAGACTTTGCCACCAATCCTTAGTTGGCAATTGATGTTTTCTTAACTTGTATAATGTTTCATCAGCTTCAGTATAATAATTCGGCCAAATTGGAAAATGGTGTGCTACCTCATGCTCTATGTAAAACAAATCCACCATCTTGTCATACAAACTCTACCCTGTGGGAGGGACTGCTTCTTCTGTACTACTCGATGATGCTGTGATTTGATTTTGTATGAAGGTACTCAGCTTGTTTGCATACTACTCCTATTTTAGTAGCCTTCCAGCACTAGTAACCAGGCTGGGTAAACCTTTGGCTTGCAAATTTGCAAGCCTCTGTCTAAAAGCATTTACCTCTAATTGCATTTCCTGGCATTTTCATTCTATAGTCTGTACAAAATTTCTCATGGTCAACACTTTCTTGACTCTTACTATAGTCTCTGTCCTGTTCTGGATGTTCAGTGCTGTCAGCTGGTTGCCAGTACTAGTATTCAAGAAGTTAATCAATCGAGTGACTTTCTCAGGCTTATCTGCTAGCAATGTTCTAGCTTTATGAGTTTCATGCTGAGCTACAACCATCAATTCTACTTGGTCAAAAATGGTTTGTATTCCTGTCCATTATTCAGCAAGAGATTGGACAATTTTATTCCACAAAATTGTTTTTATCTTAGTCAGGGTTCTATGGAGAGTGAGGTCTTTCTCCAAGGCCTTTATCTTATTTTCCAGGGCCTTTACTTCCCAGGTTTTCTCAGCCACTGTCATTTTTGACTTATCATAACTAGCCTCAATCTTGGCTAGCTTTTCTTTTGTTTCCTTCATCTCTGCCATTTGCAATTCTAGAGCTTTAATCTCTTTCATCATGGCCTCCATGCTCAAGATGGCCTCTTGCACTGCTGCTGATGTTGCATCTGCTGAAGTTGATGCCCCTGCTGTTGAAGTTGAACCCGGGGGAGGTGCTGCTGTAGTAATTGTTGTTGAAGGAGCTGTAATTCTTGGAGTTGTTACTATTGGAGCTATTTGGGATGGATGAGGGGCTAACTCTGGCTGTTTCCCTCATTGAACTTCCTCCAATGCTTTCTCTGTTTCCATTATCCTTTGATTCATCCTCATAAGTAGACTTACCACATCCTCTACTTCCTGTTGTTGTGCTACTTCTGCAGTTTGAGGATGTATGGTGACTGGCAGCTTCATTTGTTTTCTCAATGCTGCTATGTCTTCCTTCTTTTTTCTAATCAAGGCCTGGGTGCCTTTGGTATCATGTCCCAACTCTATGATGATTTCCTTCAAGGATTTTATCCTATTATCATTGGCCAATGATGAGGCCTTTTCTAGCTCTAACTGGGCAGAAGTATTGTACAAAGAATTCTGCAATCTATGGACCAATAAAGCCTTGTCTGCTAGTGTAGAATAAACCATTTCTCCCGTCTGCTTATGTAACTCAATCTGGTCTAAAGGATGTATATATTTTGCCAGGACCTCCATATTGGTTCTGATGTAGTCTGTAGCTGACTGTGGCTACTGTGTAGTAGGTGTGAAGTGACTGAGTGTCATCTTCCCTGCTTCCATATCGTAGGCTGCCATTAGCCTTTGCTGATTTGTCGAAGCCATTCTCATTAACTGGTTGTAAAGCTGAAACCTTCTTGGCTCGTTTCTAGCTTTAATATCTGTGAATGCCTTCTTTATATCTGAGCCCCTTTGGGCCTGCTATTTGGAGGATGAAACCTCCCCACACGGTTGTTTCTCTTGCTCCTGCTGAAAGGAGCTGGCCGATGTTTCCAAAATAGGAGGGATCTGCTGCTCAGAAGTCCCCTCACCCCTGATGTTTCCTATGGTCTCTTCAGTGATTTCCTCCTTCGCATAGGGGTTTAGCCTCTATCTTTTTTCTCCTTGCTGGTCCGTGGATGTCCCTGTGGGTGTGCCATCTGTTCTATCCCTCTTTTTACCTCTTTCCTCATTGTGAGGAGTTTGTAGCACACGGATTTCAGGTGCTTTTGTTTGTGTTAAAGGGCTTTGTTCTTGTCCCTTTTCTAGATTTGAGGATGGCTGCTCCTCCATTGTGCTTTTCTATTCAGAATGCTCAATTTCTTTGCCCTTTTCTGCTGATGATATGGCCTCCTTAGCTGGCTGCCTTGAAGTAGTAGTTGATGTGCTTTCTCCCACTGGTTGAGGTTGTGTGAGGGCGACATGTGAAACATAATCTAGGTCAATCCTTTTCTCAATTTCTTTCATGTATTTCTCTAATTTTTCTTCTTCAGTGAGCTCTTCATCATATAAGGTGCCCTTTACGCATTCTGGTTGATTGGCATATTGTTCAATGTGGGGGATTGGCTGGTGCACATATCCTGAAAGCCTGTGTTTGATTCTTCTAAGGCTTATAAACTGTTCAGGGTCATATGGTGCCCAGTACAAGCTCTGTTTCAACATGAGTTCTTGTCCTAGCATGTTGTCTGCATCTTTCCATGCCTCTTCCCTTTTGTTGAAAAAAAGGGAACCAACTGGTGTCCGAATTTAAGCTGCGCCTTCTTGTTTTTCCCATGGAAATGCGTCAAGTCTGCATTACTGAATTGCCTGAAATATTCCAAGGCAAAAAGTCTCATGGGGACATATCTTGGCAGCTTATAGGGAGACAACTCACAACCATAAATTCTGATTACTATGTGATTTTGGTAGAAGTACCAATCACCAATGTTGTAGCCTTTAGAAAGATGTAAGATCCTTTGCATTTCAGCAGTAAGTCTAGTAGGAGGAGCCACCATTAATAGGCAAGTGGCTGGGTAAATGAATAGATCAATAAACTCACAATATGTGTATGGAGAATAGTGGATGTCATGGAAAAATGAGGTCCAATAAACAACAGATCTCCTCTCTCCTTTTGTGTCTAATCTCCTGGGAGGAACCTTGAAACTATCTGGGTGATAGTAGAGCAGCAAGTGGTATATACAAGAAGTGTATTTAAACACTCTTTCTCTCTCCATCATCATGAATTGTTCATGTATCTTGTTCGCTATGAATGTGGCATAGTCATACATGACAGCAGGGG
This sequence comes from Pinus taeda, assembly GCA_000404065.3. Taxonomy (NCBI): domain Eukaryota; kingdom Viridiplantae; phylum Streptophyta; class Pinopsida; order Pinales; family Pinaceae; genus Pinus; species Pinus taeda. Next base: position 179,577 of record APFE030730522.1, read on the forward strand.
GCTGCGCTAGAGTGAATACGGCTAGAAGAAAAAATACAGTCTCATCCACAAATTCTCTTGTTTTTCATCCTAAAATCTATGAAATCATGTCCACCATGAGCTTGCTTGTTTCATTAAATAAGGCCTCATGATAGGGAGGAGGATGATCATATTGGAACTGTGGCTCCATAAACAGTTGACTAACTCTTGATATTTCTACCTTAGAGAGCCTTGCACCCTGATCCAACAAGAGTTTCATTGTGAGGGGAACTAGAGGCAGAGGAGGTTGAAAGTTCAGCATGTCGTTTATTGCCTGAGGAGTGATATAGAACAGCATAGACCCATCTGGACTGAGAATTTCCCTCAGAGTGGGTTCATAGTGTGCATGGTATAAGTGAATGAAATCAGGTAGCACATTGATTTCTGGAAGCTAATAGAGGGGCATGCTAGATTGCCAAATCCCTAGAATATCAGTGTTAGTTCAGTGCTTGTGTTTGAATTGGCACACAAATTTGAGGTGAGAAGTAAGGCCTATCATATCTTTGATCTTAAAGTCTCTGTCTACTAATGGTAACCACTCTAAGTCCATGTGTGGAGCATTTAAAGGAGCAATGTTCAAGGCTACTTGAGTCTCCATATCTTATATTGCTAGTATTGATTGCATTGTAGGTGTAAAACAATAATAGGAAGTAGAATAGAGGTTCTGAGGCTACTGACAGTAGTATGACAACTGATTTTTTATGTCAAACCAATCTCACTATATGAAGTTTATAATGAACAATCAATTTACATCACTTACACTAGGTTTTTCTTGCATAAATTTTCCAAATTACAGGCTCTGTGGACAGAATGCCGAGAAAACAGAATTGAATTATGCCCGAGGGGCTGAGGAAAATCAGAGGCGAGGATTTCCCTTTTGCAAATAGGTTTAGAACAGAGGAAAGAGGGCACTTTAGACTAGTTCAATTCAACACTTTGAACAATTTGTTGAAGTTTTCTATGGGTGAAATGGATGCAGAGAGTGTTATAATGGCACGTGTATAGAGGGAAAAAGCGTAAATTTGCAGGTTTATTGTGAATTACCAGCTTAAATGGTATATGCAGGTCAGTGGGCAATCGGTAGGAACTTGTTTGGAAGCAATCATATGTTTATTCGGCAACTTATAAACAGAGAAGTATAAAAAACAGGTGTTTCGGGCCAAAATGCGGATAAATACCTGTTTCCAGGGTGTCGAGGGTGTTTAACAAGTATAGGTTGAGCTGCGGAGACGAACTATGGTGTCGAATTTGTAGGTTTGATGGCCAATATAGCTCTAGAAGCAATTCAATAGTGTAAGCACATGCACGTCGTTTACGGGTGCAAAATAGAAAATGGACGGAAAATGGTCATTTTCACGACTTTTAACTAAATTTTAGACATTTTGCGCTTTCCTTGGATGATGTCATCATGACGTATTTTTTTGTCGAGTAGTGGGTACGGAAGATGACGTGGTGGGTGACATAGATGATGACATCATCATGACACGGTGGCAGGGTGGTGACGTCAGTGGGTGACATGGCGCAGGTACAGTGTAGTGGCAAGCGACGTGGTGGCATCGTCATGCAGTGACTTAGGCAAGTGGGGAGGGCAGTAAGCGGTTTGCGTTGGACCGCTTTTGGTACGGGAGTGGTATGTGTTAGTGGTGGCCTGATGCAATAGGAGGCCGACAGATGTCTCGGTGTACGATGGTGAAAACATCGACCATCGGGTACTATCGTATCGCTACGAAGGGGCGCCCGATATGCATGCTGACCATCGGATCTGAGAGAGCCGATCCTATGGTGGATAGTAGGGCAAAGCGATGGTGGTTTAATAAAACAGCGCGCCCGATAAACGTTAATTATCACATAGTATCGGCGGGTTAGAACCTTAGTTTATGGGTTAAATGTGCGCTCGGGGTCATGGTTATTCATTGATCAAATATCAATGGAACCCAAATGTAATGCATGCGTGGGGTATGGTATAGTTTCATGTGCGGGGGGGGGGGGGGGGGGTGTTTAATATGGTTATTTATTTAACCAGAAGTTAAATAAATCCCAAGGGTAACGAACGCGGAGGGGCTAACAATGGGTCCCAAATGGACCTAACGTTTCCCGACTTTTAGTATTTGGCTATAGTTGCCATGGGGAGGAATATTTAGTGTTTTTTGGGGGTTTTATATAATTTCTTGTAGAATAGGGGTGGGGAAGTGATTTAGGGAGCTAGATAATAGGGTTAGATGTTAATATGAGTTCTATGGAATGAAAAGGAAGGGATGCATGCTAAGTTTATAGAATGGAAACTTGAGCATAGATAAATGAATGGATTGTGGAGAAATCAACTTTACACAAGAAATGTGGCTTCTTTTCACTAAGTCAACTCAGATGTCAACTTGGTTTTTTAATAAGAATGGAGTGAAACTGGACTATTTGGGCAAATCCCAAGGTCCTTGAGGGGATGTTAGTGAATGATTTCTTGGGGAATGAAGGGGAAGTTAGTCATGCTTCCTTATTGTACCATCAAGCAACTTCCATGGTGCCAATGCCATAAGTGAGAAAAGTCCTTCTTGACAAGATAAAAAGTAATGATAATCTTGCTTCTACAACCTCAAACTACCTACCCAGCCTAATACGCCTAACATTGTTTCTTCCTTTGGATTGGGTGCACTCGAACTTTGACTGTCCTCCTATCTAAATGTACCCTTATTTCTTCCAAGGGCCCAGATTAAGCAGTTTGTCTCCTTAAATTCTCTACCTAACTACTCATCTGCCAAGCTTGAACTGTTTGGACAAATACTCTTTCTCTATTCTACAACAACAATTCAAACATGGCGTGGTCCAGATTGAACTGTTGGGCCATCCATCAAATGTAATAAGAAGCAGTAACTCCACATGGTGAACTTCCAAAATAAGATAACAGTGACATTTAGATTGGTCACTTTCCCGGTCTTTAGTTTGGGGTTCATTTTCACTATTTTTTTTGACCACTTGATTTTCTTGCCTTTTGATTATTCTTTTAAGGCATACCCTCTTTTCATTTTTTTTATTTTCCTTGCCTGTATAGCAAATATGGAACCTTTGCAGCATGCAATGATGAACATATTTAACACTACCACTGTCAATCATGAAAAATGAAACCTATTGGTATAGGAATCTAACAATAATATCAAAGAACAGAGATCTATATTCATAAACAACACAGGACCAGATATGTATTAACCACACAAATGCGTATACAATCAAACATACACGAATGTGGAGGAAAACTTGAATAACTTTATTAATATCAAGAATAGCAAGAGGATTACAACCAGTTGTTCTGACCCAGCATCATCCTCTAGCAAGAAAGCCCTTCTTCACCTCAAGTAAAGCTTAGATCACCCAACACTATGGTGTTACACCAGAAAACCAACAACACTTCTCTAGAAGATACAAGAATCCAACCTCTGGATCTCTGTGATGAGGGATCCATATATAGATGATTGTAGGGGGTGAGTCAGCTTCTGGGATTTTGATTAGTGTCCTCTCTTTGATATTTCTTGATTCCACTTGGAGATTGATGATCTCTTACTCATCCCTGGTCGAAATTAGAGAGGCAAGTGTCAGAGGGGAAGTTTCTAGAAGATTCTATGATCTTCCACCTCGCAAATTGTCCCTACCATTTGTCTGTCCTCGCCCATCGAACCCTACAGAGGGGCCATCCAGTATGCATCGCACCCTTTACACTGGGAAGGTGATATGCATCGCACCCTCTGCACTGGGCATTCAGTATGGTCCAGTTTTGACCATTTCTGAGCAGTTGTTTGTGGAGAACTTCTGGGAGATGATGTAATCAACTGACCGTGTTCCTTTAGATAGTGAAGCAACACTTTTAGGGACTTAGGAGCCCTAAGTTTATGGACATTTATGATTGGGGTTTGCAGTTCCCAAAAATGTCTATAACACCTGGTAACCTGCGTTAGTGAGGAAATTGCTCAAAAAGAGGGCCTTTAGGACCAATTTTTGAGGTGAATGCAAACTAGTACGATGTAACAAGATAGTTTGTGGATTAGAGAAGGATTGCTGAAGAATTAGGAGCTCTTAGACAGAAGAGAGAACATAGAAGAGTCTGGGAAAACCAAGAACTAGATCTATAGCCCCCAGCAGAGTCGCGAATTCTGCTAAGGGGTAAAATGCACAGTGTATGGAGAATAAAAACTACCCTCAAAGGTCTTCCTGGGACCTTCAATAGACTGTAATATTATATGTAGAATCTACCAAGTTATACACATGTTCATCTATCAAATATAAGTTGACAAAGTATGGAAAGAGGATTACCTCTAGTGTCCTTCTATATTTTTTTAGAGATCACTATGTAGCCAAGAAGAACTCCTTCAAAGTCGGATCCAAGACAATTATTGCACAAAGGAAAGGCAAACACAATCAAAATATACAATATTGAAAACTAATATAACAATTCTCAATGAACATATATTTGTATACAACTTAAACTACTCAACTCAACAAGTATCGGAATGAACAACTTAATGGACAATGCTACCGACACTATGGAGTAGGGAACATAACTACAGTTCTATATTATTAATGGAAGAGTGATTACAACCATTCGTTGTATCAACCTTCCCTTGCCCCTTCTTCTTCTCTCTCTCTCTCTTTCAACTCACCTTTTCAATTGTATGATAGTTCACAATAGCTTAGTGGGCTATCCTTTCAAATGCTCTGACCCTTTTCACAATAACCCTCACTTTACTTATATAGCAATCGAGTTAGGGTTGCCAAGCTCCTCCTAGAGTTCACTAGGGAAAAAGAAATGAACTTGCTCCACTTTTTAGCTCTTTCCCATTTTCGTTCTTTTCTTAGATTGGAAATTCTCTAAATATCTTGCTTTTAGATGTTTCCTTGCTTTTCTTGTGAAAATCTATGGATAAATATCTAGATATTTATGAGGGAATTCGTTGGCTTGTCCCTTTGAACATCTCTTAGTTTCACTAATGTTGCCCCTTCACTAGTAACATGAGTTAGTGGGGTCACTAACACTCCTTTAGGCTTGGTAACAAGCTTTATAAAGTAGGTTTTTAGTGTGCAACCAACGTTAGCGTGGAATCAAGTCCTGCAATTGTGGTCTTTGCTTCAGTCATTGTGTCTTTCATCTCTGAGTTGATGAGGAGGTCATTTTGTTGTATAACATTCATAGTTCTGTAGTAACTCCATCTTGCAAAACATAGAGTGTCTCGTGAGGGAGTGAAACCATATTTAGCCCGATTCCTTTCAACTTGCTAACCATAGGCCTATCGGCATCATTTTCTATCATGAGTGCTCGCTCTGGCAGCACTATAATGTTGGTAATTCGGGCACGCAACATTTCCTCAGCCGCAGACGTGCCTACTACGAGGCTAACTGACACAATTCCAGCTTGTGGAGTGTGCACCTACAACACTTGTATATGTGCTCAGAGAGCCCCCAACACCATCTGGTGTACCTCTGCTAATTGTTGGAGGGTCTCCACAGTGACATCCCTCACCGTCTCCCCAATGTCGTGCAAATCCCCCTCAGTGAGGGTGATCAGGTCGAAAGAAGTCTTTGAAGCCTTCGACTTCTTCTACAGCCTTACCTGCTCTCTTGGGTCCTATCGCTTTAGCTGTGTCCATGCTGTTTGCGGGTCTACACCACCTTGCTCTGTATTTGTTTCCTGCTCGAGTGAACATGACTTCTATCCTTCACACTCTTCCTCTGCTTCCTTTCGCTGCTCTTCCACCACCTTTACATTGTCTTGCACCGCATGGGCCTTGGTTGTTGCTGCTTTGCTCCTACACTTCTCTACCAAATGCACCATTTGTAGTTTCACCTCATTCTTTTTCCTTTGCACGACATACTTCTCTACTACCATCATGGAGCTAGCTAGAGCGCGCCACTCCAGTGGCCACTACGGAAGGACCGTGAAGATGACATCATCTGTCGCTAGATAAGGTAGTTTGCACCAAGTCTTTGTGGGGTCCTTCCATGCCCTAATGTAAACGTGATGGAAATCTTCCTTGAACCTCATGAAGCTTTGTTGACTTATAGATAGTGGGTGATAACTGCAGCTTGCGATTAATCCCCATTCTAATGTTCATCTCCATGAATAATCACAATATCTTACTATCCCTTATCCTCTACACATTTCTAGTTGTCGACAGTGAAGCATACTTCACTGCCTTAGGAAGGTTCTGCACGATCGCCGAGATCTGGCTGTCTTTAAGCAATTCCCATGCCACTTGTTAGTTCTTCTACATATCTTTGATATTGGAGGATTAGAGGTGAGCTTGGTTGGTTTGGTTATGCTTCAAACAAGCTCATAATGGTTATTCTTTCCTTTTTCCTTTGCCCTGCCCATTCTCCCTTCATCTCTGTTTCCTTTTTTGTTGCAAGCCCCAACTTTTCCATTCACTACATAGTCCATGTTCCTTGACCATTCCATGTGCCCAAGGGATGAAGGTGACCAACCTACCAGTATCAGTTTCATTCGCTCCTCAACAACCAAATTTAACAGACAATATGGCTGAAGAGAAAAACGACAAAGCATGAGCATGTAACTGCATTTAGCAGTTATGGAACTTCATGGATACAAACACTCCAGCTACCTGAGAGGACAACAGAGCGCCTGAGAAGATCGGATTCACCCACTGAGACAAGTAAACGTGATCAGAGACTATATCAAGTAGTTAAATGCAGTTGGTGGTCAATTATGACCCCTCCATATCTAAAATGGCCAAGTACCTTGGCAATGAAACTCTATATATACCCACAAACAAGATGTAATCAGGGTTGATGGTTGATGTTTTGATGTAAGTTTCAACTTCTAGAGGCTATAACTATTTTGACACTTGTAGTGTATCATCTTCATTTTCAACTAATACAAGCTTATTTTGTTGTTAATTGCTCACTTTCCATTTATCTTCTCTTCCAAGCTCTGCCTGATACAATGTGTTCCTGAACTCTTGATGTTTAGCATTAGAATATCTATCATCCTATCTCTATGTTAATGTCTTGTATGTATCATTGAATAAGTTATTCAAGTTTCTCTTCATCTGGTGCCAGAGAGTTGTCATCATGTCTATGCATTAATAGATTAGATTTGTAGACTTCTTTACTGGTTGCAGCCAATCATCACATGGTCTTGTGCATCTGCTGGTGTGGTCAGTATTCTCCATATTCACTCAATCTTAAACTATGGGTAGTTGGTGGTCTAAAGCCTTGTATTCTAAGGGTGTTCACACATGTCTGGAGTGAAGCAAAGTAGAAGTGGTTATTTGGCTTGGACAAGCATCATTCCTTCCATTCATCCATTTGCAACAATAAGTTAAAATTATATGTTACCAGGCATCTCCGAGCTACAACCTAGGATACTTTCTTGGAATCCTAACATAATTGGCACCATTTCCGGGGAGAGGAGATTGAAGCACAGCTTCCTTGGGAGAATGACAGTTCCAACTTTGATGATAGACAAAGTCTAGATACATTTCTAGTTGTAATCATCTATCTGGTGACTCTTCTGGAGGACCAACCTAGTGGCGACTCCACATTACAGTTTTGGCTCAGTTTATGAGGCATACTTAGAGAAATCCTCATAAATCACCAGCTGACCCAGTGCCTAACCCTGAGAAGATTGTTAAGCAAAGAAAAACATCACAGAAAGGAGCATTAGGATTAGGTAAGCTTAAACAATCTTATGTATCTCTGCAAGAGAAGATTATAGATTAGAATGTACAGTTCGAAGATATAGAGCCTAGAATTGTTAGTGAAGAAATACCCTCAGAGATTCATAAAGCTCCTTGTTCATTAAGTTCCCCTTTGGGTCTTAGTCCAAATAATGCCTCCCATACAGTCCATCATATTCCTTTGTCTCTGTCATCTATTTCATTGCTCCCTACCGTTCAATCTGTCGGTATCCTTCCATCTACCCCAATCATGGCAGGCCAACAATCACTTACAAACATGGAAAGAATCATAGCTACTAGGTACGGACCCCTAGTCTTACCCATTCCTTTGAATGCCACATCTGTAGGAGAGTATCAAAAATACATGCCTAAGTTCACTGGTATAGACGGAGTAACAGCTGAAAAACACCTTGAATCTTTTTATAGTTATGTTGATAACCTAGATATTAGTGAGGATGATGTGTGGATGAGAGTATTTGTTTAGAGCCTTGATGGAGAGGCTAGAAAGTGGTTCAGAGAACTGGCCCCTAGGTCTATAGTAGACATTGAAGCATTAGATGATGTATTTTTGAAACATTGGGGAGATAAAAAGGACCTGCTATATTATCATACTGAGTTTGGAAACCTCAAGAGGTAAAATGGGGAATCATTGTCTGATTTCAATAAAACATTCAATCGTATGTATAGTAAGATACCAGCTGAAGTAAAGCCTACTCCCACCTCTGCCAAGCTCACCTATGCCAATGCTTTTGACTCTGATTTTTGCTTGCTATTGAGAGAAAGAAGATGTGCCACTCTAGCTGAAATGTAGGATGCATCCCTAGAGGTAGAATCTAATATCATGGCTGCAAAAAAGATCAAAGGTCATGCTAATAAAAGAAAGTGGAGAGGTGAGGCTTCCTCTTCCTCTGCTTCATCTTCAGAACCTAAATTAGACAAAATGACTAAAATGATAGAGTCATTAGCTGCTGAAATATCCAAGCTAAAGGTTGAGCAAAGCTCTGGAAAGGCAAGGCTTCCAAACACATTTGCTCCAAGAAACCCAAATCCATTGAAAAGAGAAAATATTCAATTGAAAATCATTCAGAGGGGTAAAGAAGCCGATGAAGAACAAAAGGTTAAGGCTCCTTTACAAAACGTGATCATGGAGGAGGAGCAGTTTGAAGAAGAGGATGAAATCCATTGCATGGAAGATAAGGGAAGTGCTACCTTCTTGACATTAGCTACCTATGAAGAATCATTACTTTGGGAACAAACCAGTCAAGAGTAGGACATAAAGGTTGTTTTGCAGAATTATGAACATCAAAGATATAATCTGAGGTCAAGACCAAGCAATGTCAAGGAGAATGCTATCCAAAGAGATAATCTTCCCACAGAGCATCAAAACATTAAATAGAAAAGGCCAGTAGCTGACCCAGTCATCCTCAAAGCACAGCTCAAGAGGTAAGAGTTCCTGAAAAGTCCCTTTCCCCTTTCAGCTTTGAATCAGAAGTCCAGAAGTTAAAAATATCTGTGCCTCTGATAGAGCTTACAATGAGTGAAGTTTTTATAAAGGCTATCCTTGATTCTCTTGAGCTGAAATCCTCACAAACCTTCACTGATTATGTCAATTTTCGAGAAGAAAAACCTGCAATTGTGCTTAGCCCAATGACTGAACCTGTTGATGATAGTTCTCCATCATTTTATGTCTCCTTGACCATTCAAGACAAAATCCTCCACAATTTCCTATTGGACACAGGGGCCAACCACAATCTAATGCGCAAAGCTGTCATGGAAGAGTTAGGCCTTCATATCACCAGACCTTATCATGATCTATTCTCCTTTGATTCAAGAAAGGTGAAATGTTTGGGATTAATCAAAGACTTGGCCATTACCCTAACTCAACTCCCCATGAAGAGCATGATGATGGATATTGTGGTAATAGATGTCCCTCCTAAGTTTGGTATGCTGTTGTCCAGAGGGTGGATTAAGAGACTAGGTGGGACGTTACAGAATGATCTATCTTATGCCACTGTCCCAATCATTGGGGGAGAAAGAAGGAGATTATATAGAGAGGCACAGTTGGCATACATCATCAATGATGAGAAGAATCCTTTTAATCATCCTATCTATGTTGTGGACACTAACTTTGGGGCATGCATTCTCCAAATTGAAGAATCTTAGAAGGCCTCAATGCACCTCAAGAAACCAATAGTCCAAGTCATGGGAGAGAAAGGAAGTCAGGTTTGGGAGATGTTCTTTGATGGAGCATGTTCAAGGGAAACTGCAGGAGTAGGAATGGTGTTGATATCTCCAAAACAAGAAAGCACACATCTGTCTTTTAAGATGGCTTTCCAAGTCACCAAAAATATAGTAGAGTATGAGGCTCTGATATTGGGTCTTAATGAAGCTAAAGATAGAGGAATCAGAAACATAAAGGTGTTTGGAGATACTGATCTCATCATTCAGCAGTGAACAAAACATTTCAAGCAAGGTAGCCAAGGCTGAAAGCATACAGAGATGAGGTATGTAGATTGAAAGACTCTTTTGATAGTTTTTCTATCTCATATATTCCTAGAGTAAAAAATAAACTCACTGATTCCCTTGCTGTGTCTACTAGCATGTTTATCCCTCCCATGCCTCCTAGACTAGCTTATGAAGTTCAGATGAAATATAGACCATCCTTACCTGATAATGTCCAGCTTTGGAAAGTTTTTGAAGATGATGAGGAGGTAAATAGGTTTTTGCAAGTCATTGATGAATTCTCTGAAATGCAAGTTGATCAAGAGAATGAAGCCTTGTAAGAAAGCCCCCAATCCCAACTAAAGAACAAAATTGGCAAAGATAGCATTGTATAGCTGCCCAGCAATCAGACACCAAAAGGTCTAGTTCCCTTAGAAAAGCTTTTTGACCAGAGTGATGTGTCTTACAAGGCTGCCCAAAAAGAAGACCAATTTGTAGTCCATAAGCATAACATAGGGAGTCTGGAGCACCCAAGATATATAAATTTGTACACCCATCTATCTGCTGCCCAAAGTTTTGAATACTACAGTTTGATGAAGCAATTTGCTGATGTTTTTGCCTGGGAATATAGTGACCTAAAAACTTATGACAAAAAGATCATCCATCATGAAGTTCCTTTAGAGAAAGACACCATCCCTTTTAAGTAGAAACCGAGACCCATAAATCCTTTACTCCTCCCTATGATTGAAAAAGAAATCAAGAAATTCTTGGGTACCAAAATCATAGTCCCTCTTAGATATTCAAAATGGGTAGCCAACTTGGTGGTGGTGAGGAAGAAAAGTGGAGAAATCAGGCTTTGCGTTGATTTAAGAAAATTAAACAAATGCTCTAAGAAAGACATTTATCCACTACCCAAGATGGAGCATTTGTTGTAGAAGGTCTCAGGAGCCAAAGTGATGTCTTTCTTGGATGGATTTTTAGGATATAATTAGGTTTCTATGTATCGCGATGACCAAGAGAAGACTGCATTCACCACTCCTTGGGGAACTTTTATGTATTCCAAGATGTCTTTTGGGCTGATGAATATTGGAGCCACCTTTCAGAGAGCTATGGATATAGAATTTGTAAGAGAGAAGGATAATTTTTTCCTTATCTACCTAGATGATATAACAATGTACCCTAGCAACCATCAATACCATTTGCAACATTTGAAGAAAGTGTTTCTAAAGTGAAAAAGGTTTGGGATTTCAGTCAATCCTAAAAAGTCACAGTTTTCTTTATAAGAAGGCAAGTTGTTGGGACATGTTGTTTTTGATGCAGGTGTCAGAATTGACCTAGAAAGAGTAAGAGAAATACAAACCTTGTATGTCCCAAGGTCAAAAAAGGATATCCATTCCTTTCTGGCCAAGATAAATTTTGCAAGTAGGTTTATCCCAAATTTTGCAGAACTTGTAAAACACATCACCTCCATGTTGAAAAAGGGGCTAGAAATCAAATGGACTGATGTAGCAAGAAGATCTTTTGAATCCATCAAGAGAGCTATTATGGAAGCTCCTACTTTGATCAACCCAGATTACAGAAAGGAGTTCCATATATTTTCGTTTGCCTCTAATGACACTCTTGCAACAGTTTTATTGCAAGCAGATGAGGAAGGTTCAGAGCATCCAGTGGCATTTTTCAGCAAAACATCAAAGGATGCTGAGCTGAGGTATGATATCATTGAAAAATAGGCATATGCTCTTATCAAATCTTTGAAGGCTTTCATAATTTACATTCTGCATTCCAAGGTAATTTCATATGTGCCATATGCTTTAGTAAAAGATGTCCGAATGCAGCTAGATGTTGATGGAAGAAGGGCTAAATGGATTGCAAAGCTTATTGAATTCAACATAGAATTGAAGCCCACCAAGCTTGTCACAGGCTAGGGCCTTGCTAGATTAATGGATGAAGAAAATTGTAGAATGCTGGACATGAATTTGGTTAGAATGAATTCAGAGGACGGTTAGACAGAAGAGGAGATAGTTGAACCAGGGCAAAACTAGTCATTGGCAGAAAATTTAGCTTCAGCTTCTTGTGAATGGTATACTACAATAGCTCCATTCTTTATAAAGCTGGAAGTTCCTCCAAGCCTTAGTTTAAGCCAAGCCAGAACTATCAAGCTCAGGGCAGCCAAATATTGCTTTCATGAAAATCTACTCTACTGGAGGGACCCCTCTGGAATTCTTTTGAGGTGTCTGGACAAAGAACAATCCATGGAGGCTATGTAGTAGTTTCATTCCAGCATATGTGGAGGACATACTATTGGAAAACTACAACCCACAAGATCCTTAGGGTTGGGTACTATTGGCCCACCTTATTTTCTGATGTCTTTTCATTTGTTAAATCTTGTGACAGGTGCCAAAGATTTGAAGGGAAACAACAATTGAAGTCCTTGCCTTTGAAGCCTATTCATACCAATAACCCTTTTCAACAGTGGGGCTTGGATTTCATAGGGGAAATCAATCCACATTCTAGCGGACAGCATAGATGGATCCTAGTAGCCACTGATTACTTCACTAAATCGATTGAGGCCATCCCTACCAGAAAGGCTAATCACCATGTGGTCATGAGGTTCTTGATAGAGAATATCTTCACTAGGTTTGGCTGTCCACATAAACTAGTTATAGACAATGCAGTAGCCTTTAGGGCAAAATAGTTGGTGAACATGTGTGACTCAATGGGCATTAAGTTGGTTCATTCCACCTCATACTACCCTCAAGGCAATGGTCTAGCATAATCTTCCAACAAGAGCCTGATAAGGATAATTAAAAAGTTGTTGGAAGACAACAGAAATAATTGGGATTATAAGCTCAAGTATGCACTATGGGCTGATAGAGTGACCACCAAGAAATCCACGGGAAATTCTCCATTCAAGCTGGTATATGGAACTAAGGTTGTATACCCAATTTATTTAACCCTCCCTGTGGCAAAGTTTTTACAAGAAGAGCAGAATGGGGAAGAGGACATGGAAAAAAGGATTTGTGATGTGGAAGAAGTGCATCAAATCCAGGATTAGCTAGTTGAGAAGTCTGCAGCAAATCAAAAAGGAATCAAGGAAGCCTTTGACAGGAAGGCAAAGACAGACAGTTTCGAGGTTGGAGACTTGGTTCTTAAGTGGGATGCACTAAAAGAGAAGAAAGGAAACCATGGGAAGTTTGATGCTCTATGGACGGGACCTTTTGTCATCACTCAGATCCAGGGGAACAATATTTTCATACTAAAATGCATGGAAGGAGAGACAATTTTTGATGGTCGAGTTAATGGGTGATTTTTGAAAATTTATGTTGTTTAAGGTCTTCAGGCCTTAAAGTTGTAAATATGTTGTTTTATCAGTTTTAGTGTAAGCTTAATTAGACTCCATGCCCAATGGAATACTAGTAAATTTTTCTCATTTGGTTTTGACAAGAAAGGCATTGGTCTATAGTTCTTGAGACCTCACATGGAGGATCTCATCCCCAAAAGGAGCCAGTGTTAGCTCTGCTACATATCTTTGATATTCGAGGATTAGAGGTGAGCTTGGTTGGTTCGGTTATGCTTCAAACAAGCTCATAATGGCTATTCTTGCCTTTTTCCTCCCCCCCCATTCTCCCTTCATCTTTGTTTCCTCTGTTTTTGCAAGCCCCAAGAGCTAAAGTCCAAAACCCCATAAAACCTTAGTCATGTGTCTTTGCAGTTTATATAATCATTTTCTTTAATTACGGCCATTGATTGTCACACACCAATCCAACGGCTCTCGTCGTGCCCAAAAAAGAGACCCACGCGATTGAATCCCCACCATCTGATCATCTTCGCTAAAGATCCAATGACAGTCACTCTCCCCACACCCACAAATTGATGAAACATTAAAGCATGATGGAGAGTGGTTTTCCTCTCTCCTCTGCTGCCATGCATCATGCACCAAATGGAGTCGCATGCCCTTTCTCTTTATTGCCCAACACCTCGAAGGCGGTGCGACTGATACCGCTTACCACTTCACCTCATGACCTTGTCCGATAACTGTCATGCGCTTTTACCACCTGACCACTATTGGATCTCTTTGCCTGAGATCCAATGGCCCACGTTAGCTCTGCTCCCACCTCTTGCGATACCCTGCACCAAGCCATCTCCACTGTATATCCTTCCGATCTGACAACCGATCTTTCTCCCTCATCTAGCTCATCCATTCGCCACATAGTCCATGTTCCTTGACCATTCCGTGTGCTCGAGGGACGAAGGTGATCGGCCTACCAGTACTAGTCATAATCACTCCTTAACAACCACATTTAACAGACAGTATGGACAAAGAGAAAAAGGACAGAGCATGAGCATGTAACTGCATTTAGCAGTTATGGAAATTCATTGATACGAACACTCCAGCTGCCTGAGAGGATAGCAGAGCACCTGCAAAGATCAAATTCACCCACTTAGACAAGTAAACGGGATCAGAAACCCCATCAAGTAGTTAAATGTAGTTGGTGGTCAATTATGACCCCTCCATATCTAAAATGGCCAAGTGCCTTTGTAATGAAACTCTATATATACCCACAAACAAGATGTAATTAGTGTTGATGGTTGATGTTTTCATGTAAGGTTCAACTTCTGGAGACTGTAACTATTTTGACACGTGTAGTGTCTCATCTTCATTTTCAGCTAATACAAGCTTCTTTTGTTTTTAATTGCTCACTTTCCATTTATCTTCTCTTCCAAGTTGTGCCTGATACACTGTGTTCCTGAACTCTTGATGTTTAGCATTAGAGTAGCTGTCATCCTATCTCTATGTTAAAGTCTTGTATGTATCATTGAATAGGTTATTTAGGTTTCTCTTCATCTAGTGCTAGAGAGCTGTCATCCCGTCTGTGCATTAGTATATTAGATTTGCAAACTTCTTTACTGGTTGCAGCCGTCCATCACATGGTATTGTGCATCTGCTGGTGTGGTCATTGTTCTCCATATTCATGCAATCTTAAGCTGTGGGTAGTTGGTGGTCTAAAGCCTTGTAGTCTGAGGGTGTTCACACATGTCTGGAGTGAAGCAAAGTAGAAGTGGTTATCTAGCTTGAACAAGCATCATTCCTTCCATTGATACATTTGCAACAATAAGTTAAGTTTATATGTTACCCAACATCTCCGATCTACAACCTAGGAGAGTTTCTTGGAATCCTAACACCACCAATACTATAGACAACAACAGCCACACATAATGGAAAGTCTTTCCCTACTTCTGTGCCTCATGACAATTCTCAAGGAAATATCCGCACAAGTAGTTCACCTAGTTAAGTCGGACCCATTTTTTGCATTGCGCACAAGTGTAACCAAAACCGTAGGCACCTCATCCATGTGGCACTTTCGCATAACATTTTTGGCCAATATCTGTGTCGTGACTTTGACCGCAGGGTTGTTGATGGTAGAAATCACGTACCCTCTCTTCTTTTTCTCTAGCTTAAACTTCTTCTTCATTGCCTCTGTGATGTCCAAGTCATCAATCTTTCCCTCCGAGATATTCGTTGGATCCTCCCCTTTTCAGGTGATCCAGGTAATTTTGTGAATTAAGTGGTCCATTATGGTGATGGGCTCCTGTAGCCACAAGCACCAATCATGCACCAAGAAGAGCAGCTTCTTGATGAAAAAAATGGCCACTAGGGCACAATGGTAATGCAACACCCAAAGTAGGTTTAACACTCCTACCTTTTCTACACCTCTCAGCCACTTACGCAGCTCCAACTCTATGATTCCATCTGGCACATATTTCTTCTGGCGCATCAGCTACGTGGTTGCCAAATGTGGGAACTTCTCGTGCTCCGCGAGATCCCAGTCTTCAAATTTTAGTATAGGCACTCACCCCAAGTGTGCTCCTTCAAAAATGATGTCGTCAGGGAGTAGTGGAGTCTATAGAGAGTGTTTTCTCTCATAAATTCCTTTGGGCACCTTTAGTTTACTCTTCTACGGAGGAACATATATGGGTAGCTTGGTCAGAGGGTCTCCACCCTTGGTTTCCACCTCCATTTCTTCGTCCCCCTCTTCTACCAGGATTTATTCAAATTCTTCCGCCCCATCAGACTCCAAATTGATAGCCTTCCCATTTTCTTCCATGGTAAGCTTAGTTCTTAACGAGTTTCTAGGGGATACACACATTGGTACCATAGCGTGCTTGTATTTTTTAGGTCTCGGCGTATGCAGAAATTTAGGGATTTATGCGAGTATCCCGACACTTTCTGGGACTTCTGATCCCATTATGGCCTGTGTGACTTCCTCAGCAGTCATTGCTCTAGTATCCATGGCTTCCTCAGGCACTACCATAATGATATTCCACAATTATCTCAACAGCTCGGGTAAGTGCTCAAACAACAACTTCACCTTCAAAAGATCGAAGAGATCTGGGTTCATGAATGTCTATGCGTGTAATACCTTAGTCTTCAAATTACTAAGTGTTTTTTGTTGGACACCCCTTTGTAATTTATAACACCTTTTGAATTTGAATTCGACTGCTCCCCCCCACATTTGGTCCATTAATGCTTGAATGGAAACAAATTTTCAAGAATCTAGCCCATAAAGTTCGCCTTAAATTCCTACCACTTGCTCCATTTGGTATCAAACCAAGCATAATATCGTGAATAGTGACTGTAATGGTCACTTTCCAGTTGACTTGCGCGATAGTGCAACTACCCTCATACTGTTGTGGACCCTGTGAAACTTTGCTACTGCATGCAGTCCTAACATTGCGTAGCTCCTCAGCAGAGTTGTTTATAGTCTCGCACCTCCTTTCAACTACCTGGAGCACTAATATTGTGCTTCTGTTGGCTATTCAAATGGCTACACCACTTGTGTACACCTTCAAATGAATGCCATTGACTTTTCCTGGGAAGAGTTATCCATTTAACTTTACCAACTACACCACGGTACCATCTGTGATCTCCTTAATAACATATGGTCCTAGCCAATGCATTCTGAGCTTCCCTGGGAACTTATTGAACTTACTATCATACAACAACACAAAATCATTTTCCTTGAAGGTGTGCAACTTAATATGTTGATTGTGCCACACCTTTTCATGCTGCTTTTGGACCTGCTGGTGAAATCTAGCCAAAACCATTCTTCTTCGAGTTCCTCCAACTATGTGAGCCTCTACTCCAAGGATCTTTGATCTGTCATACCTATGAGCATTTTGATGCACATACTAGGCATGATGTATTCCATAGGATTACAACTTCCACTCCATAGACTAGCCTAAAAGGTGTCTATCCCGTCAGTTTCTTGCATGTCGTCCTATAAGCCCATAATACTAAAGGTACATGCAGGTCCCAATCACTTCATTGTGCATTGCATACTTTGTTACGCATGTGGAATACCTTGTCGAACGCTTCACCACGGAGAACCTTCTGCTCAGCTGTTCTTCCTACATAATGATTCCCAACATTAAGAGCCATTTGCACATTGGTCCCCCCAGCACATGCTTATTGATCATACATTTCAGCACGGAGTTCATGTGCATCTGCATAGGTTGTTTTCCACATGCCTGCACCCACTTGGCTAGATGCATGCATGGATCACCCCATCCTTTGTACTTATCTGTCAATCACACCCTAGGCTTCCCAAATCACGTGCACATCATTCTCCTACATTCGCGCTAGTCGTCAAATCTCCCTTTGTGCATACCCCACCACCTCGCGGGCGTAGTATGTAGTACCCAGTCCAAGGCCTGGAAGCATTGATTCTCTAGCACCTCCCTTTCAAATTTGATCAAGAAGGTATCTACCTCACTTAGGCCATCATAAGTAGGTAGGTCTCTTACTTCTGTCGATAAGCAACACAACGACCTTGTCATCATGTTACAATTTAATGTAGTTACCTCATGTAACTGATTCTGCCATTGCTCCATATCCTCATCTGAATCTAAAGTACAAGAGCTTTCACGCTCCCATGAAATCTGCCATCCGCAACACGATTCACCCAGTCCTGGTTTCATACTCTTATCTTATAGATGCAGTCCAAATCATCATCACTTTCATAATTGTGCACCAGCTCTGTATAGCGCGATCCTTCAACAGGGTCCAGGGGTATAATTACATGTAGTCACTTCTTTTCAAAAATCATCTTTCACTTTTTCAGATTAATCACCCCGTTCATGTCAGTGGCCCAATCAATTCCTAAGAACACAAGGTATGGATTGCTATCATCAACAATCTCTATCATTTCAAAGTCTGCGAGCGTGCTCACTCCACTAATGTCCATGGTTATTCTCTGCGATCACCCCATGGGTATCATTTTCTGTTGGTTTTCCATTCGCAGCTAAATAGGAGACCATTATAGCATAGGTCTCCCCATTTGATACCATGTCTGCTTTGGCAGAACATTTGAATCTGATCCTAAATCTAGGATCACTTGATCCATCTCATATTCTCTAATCTGCATGGTTAGTCTCATTTCTCTTCTCGTTCTTGTCTTATGTTTTCTTATCTTGCTGACTACGCGTAGCTCTCCTAGCGCAGTCCCAGTGCATCTGTTAATAAGTTCTTGTAACCATTTTACAACCTTATTGTCATGAAATAGCTTCATACATGTCTCCAAGAAAGTTGTGAGCATAGATGGGTACATCTTGAGCTCCAGTTTATCTTTTCTTCCTGAAGTGTATGCATCAGCAAAGCTCTTCTTGGCTTCCATGAAGGTTTCTCAAGTGCACCCCAAATCAAACTCTGCTTCCTTCACCGGAGCTTTACAAACCCAAGTACTATCTTTAGGTTGTTGTCCTTTGTCATCTCCCATCATAATTGCACTTCGGAACACAATGTCCACATTTTCATCTTCCTCACATGGCTCAGATGTCATCATCTATAGGTTCTGACTTAGGGGGGGTGGTAGTGCTCCTTTGTCGTGTATCTTAGCTATCAGTGTAGGACAATCTTCTGTCTCATGATCAAACAAGTTGCAGTACAAACATGACGGGTGTGTTGGATTTGTACAATCATGGGCATCATGTCCCGGCCCTCCACATTTATAGCATATCAACTATCTGCGACCTCTTCAAGGTCCTTCTCTACCTTGGCCTCGTTCGCACCCTTGAAATCCTATTTGCACCATTCCTGCATTTCAATCAAGGGGTCATGTTTCGGCCTGAACTTTGTAGGAGTTCTATCAATCATTAACTCATAGCTTCTACATGTGCGCTCATTGTGTCTCACATACCTACAAAAGTTGCAAAACAACTATTGTGAATTTTGCGTATACTTCTGTAACAAGTGACAATTTTCCGTGGCATGTTTTCCTACTATTTGACAAATCACACACCACAAAGTAGGTGCCACGCTAGGTACTACTTTCACTTCTAGTCTTAATGGCATCAGTCCTCGTCCTGAAAGGTAATTTGTAAAAACTAGGTAGTGGTCGTTGTCATGACGACAACCCTCGCATTTTATGCACCATACCTCTTCGCGCACTTCTAGTTGAGCCGTCCTATCCTGTTTCAGACTCTACATCTCAAGGCATAAATTCTTTAGCTACATGTGGATCTACCGAACTTCTAAGTTAGGATCCTACATCAGGGTCTCATGTAGCCTCATAGAAATCTCTAAGGCCTCTGCTTGAGTCGTTAGCTTCTGTTGTGATAGCGCACTCCTTAAATGTGGTGTCAGCGAAGCTAAAAACCACTCGCGATGTTGTCCATCTGTTAGATTCATATTAGCTTCGTGAATTGTACATTTCAACCTTTGATCTAGCTCCCAAGGAGTCCCACCTAGTACCATCATGATCTCTTTGAATCAATGATCGATTCTACTTCAGACTTTGGCCTGGTAAATTCTTTGTTTAGTGCTCCTTGGATATCTATGATTCCCACATTTGGATTATGATTGGAGTGCTTAATATACAAGGTCAATGCATGGTCCTGTAGGGTGCTAACCAATGTCACTTTCTTTATGTCATCATCTGTAACTCCTTGCGCTTTCCATACAAACCTTATCACCAACTAGAATTGATCTAGATCCTCATTTCCCAAACCTTTGAAAATAGGAAACTTCATTGTGCTTGCCATATTGAATCACGATGGTGGTGGAGGTGGTACGGGTAAAGATGGAGGTGATGGTGGTGAAGCTGGTGTCAGTGTGGGTGGAGGTGGTATTCTTAGAATTATTTTCCTTATGAGATGGATCGCACATCATAGTGAGACCTTCATGAGCTCTTCCTCATCCCCACATGGAGATGAAATCAAGGGGCTAGTTTTTTGTCCCTTACTTCCTCTGTTCCTATAAGCGTTTCCACTTCGTGTAGCCTCAAACATCAAGGTAACTGCATAACCCTCTTTTCACACAATAGAATTTTAATCCAAGTACTCAAATACTTTACATACTTACCTCGCAGTCCTTTGAGAAAGTGTCACTCTACCTCGCTATAGCTAACTGAGGAGTCAACCGTGAACTTCGTAATGAATTGTCCTATAATATAATCGAGCCAATGATCAATGGCACACGTGATCTTATCCTCCAATGCTTCCAACCTTCGCACTAGCTCTAGGTCTGCACAATAGGGCTGCCAAGTTTCCACCTTCCATGGCTATCTGCTAGCTTCGTGATCCACTCGTATAGATCAGTAGGGAAGGACACAAAGAAGATTTCATGGATCTCCATGCATAGGTAGTAGTTTAACCACTCTTCTTCCGACAGTCAAAAATCCTTGTTCTCCTGTGTTGCGAACTCATGAATTCTTCTATCCAACCAACCTTTAATTTCCTTCTTAATTGGATTCTAATGATACAACATTAGACATCTCTATGCAGATTCCGGTCCCAGCAACAAAACCATTTGTTGGCTTCGTGTGGCCTAACCCAGGTTCAAAGTTATTTAGCCAAACAAATCCCTACACTACTGGCCCTTTCAACATTAGTTCGTGGGGTGCGGACTGAAGTCCCACCCGAAGCAATATGGGGGGATGCTAGAACCAAATTTCTACACCCTTGAGATGTCTGTGGTGTTGATTTAGCCCAAATGTCCCTATCTTCGTGGAGGTTACTTCGCGCACTATTCTAACCTTTAATACCCTCATGATATGTTATAATCACCTTTCATGCAACCCTAACTAGGGCTGAGATGCTTTCACGCTCCTATGGTAGTGAACTATACTATTTCCCCAATATACACTGCGAATCTTACTTATCTTCTTACAGATGTTAGTTAACTTCACATAAAAAGACATTCTATCATGCATTCACTTAATCAACACATTCATACATATTCCTACATCACATAAGCATTAAAAGTCCAATGTATATTCAATGTAACAGATGCATAAAATAGGAAGTAAATGCACAGAATGGATATGACACTTCCCTTTATTAATGTTGCAGCTGTTATAGACTCGACTCGCCCTGCGAACCTAGCTACAAGGGTCTGTGCACTCAGTTGCGGACTACTAGGCCTATGCGCACTCAGCTGCAGAGCCTTCTCCTACTATATGACCCAAACTAGGCTTTTCCCTTCAGATATGACTCAACTCTTCATCCTTATCATTATTATTCCATGATCTCTTCTTTTCTTACCTACTTAGAGCCTCACTCTATTTATACAATCCCATGGTCTGCGAACCATGGGTATATTTCCACAGCCAACCTTACATTACAAAATTGAGGGTAGAAAACCCTATGACTCTTTACAATCTACGCGCTCCGTGCCCACAAAATGTGGAGCCTTTACATCGAGTTACAACTGTTTAACAAAATCTGTGCTTTAAGCCCCAAAACGTCCCTTGGGGTATCCCATGTTTTTTCAAATTTTATTGAACTTCTTTCCATAGAAAAACTTAGTGCCTCGACCATGCCTTCCAACTCACCCATAAGTTGGATTCTATGCTTCATATATGTCCTACTTTTATGACCAATATTTAATCTTCCTTGAAAAGCAAACACATATTTCATATGAAAATATCAATTTTTTTCAAATATCAAAATATTTCATTTCCCTTGCATTGTAGGGTTTGGCCATGCTACGACAGGTATGCTCTGATACATTTGGTTGAATTCAAGAAATTGGATCCCTGGTGCCTCCAATCATGGTGATTTTGTTCCACAAAAGGAATCTACACAAGATTTCCCACATCCTTGGGCCATGGCCCATCCATATCTCTTCGCAACTTCAAAATAATTATAAACAACTGAAATAAGGGAATAAAAAGGATGTATGTTCATGATTAAGTGGAAGAATACAAAGTTGAAGGCATCGGTGATAATGCCTACATTAATGAAGACAACATGTTTTTTTCTGACCCCAAAATTAGTGAAGAAAATGAGTGGAAAAGAGAGCAAGAATACGTTAAATTTCAAGAGGAAACCAAATGTCCTAAGACCATAGTAAATGGAGGTCATGTGCCATATGCTTTGGGACAGATGGATTGTGATGATTCAATCATCCCTGAAAATGCCAAAGACCCAAAAATGCCTTGGATTGGCCTATAATTCAAGCTTCCAAGAGTTCCAAAGTAAATAAATCAGATGTCCAGGAAATGGATGTGGAATTAAACAAGCAAGATTGAGGCTCCACACCAAAGGAAAAGATTTTAGAGGTTTACCCACTCAATATGTAGCTAAATGCATTTTTTTGTTTTTTAATTATAGGTTTATTATTTAATAATAGTAAGTACTGCAAGAACCTTCCATATAAGGGACTTCCATTGACTTAGGTGTCAAGTCCGAATGGTAAATTTGGGTTTTATTTTCTTGCTAAAGATTCAATTTCTATTAGGCGATAGGAGTAATATTTATGTTATAATGTGAGTTATACTGTTAATAGTAGTTTGTAACCATGCCATGACTGTTAGCAGTCGAAAGGTACTAATTTTTGAGTATTATAATGATTAATAAAGGTTACTTTGAATGCAAAAGCCACCAATTTTAATTATGCACTAATTACCAGTGATATTGGTATTTATTATCTTGAATAACCATGTGAGGCCGCAAAATAATTTATGTATAAGCACGAAGAAAATTTAGTAACATATGATAAACACATCAACATTGCAGACCTTTTTGCTTGGCTAAAAGAAATGATATCATAAATAACAAATCCAAAAGTGAAGAATATCATAATGAGAATCTCTATGATGATTCCGAACAATTTCAAGAAGCACACAGTTTTGCAGTGATGTTGCATTCACACAACAAATCATTAGTAAGAAGAACTATACTCAGACACCACTCGGTCCAAATGTTTTTAACTGCACAAGCTGCATAATCGAACTATTGAGTCAAATGCAACTCATGTCCAAATAATTATAGCAATTAAAGAAGAAAGGTCCTTTTGTGGACCTAGATTCCATCATTTTCATGAATGATGTATCATGCATCTATATGGCTCACTTAATTCTATTTTGCATTTATGTCTTGGTGTGGCATATACCAAAAACGTGTTCCCTGTGAATACATCATTGCATGATAACTCTGTTGGCCATTTATCAAAGAAATCTTAGTTGAAATGGATCTAACTTCTTTATAAATATCTTGTCGATTTTTTCAAAGGATAGCTTACTACCATCAACCCTCAAGAATGTACCAACGAAAACACTGTAACTCACAGTGCTTGACTATTACCCTTAATTGGTTATTTTGAATGATGTAAATGTGCCATTTCTTTGAACAAGTGACTATTATTTCTCCCATCAATTCAAAATTACAGAAATCAATCTCTAGAATAAGAAATCTGATTTTCAAAATCCTCAACTCAATACATTTTACCTCCTTCAAAAATATTATCATTTTGTTTTGTTTTCCATTGTATTTTAAACAACTGATAAAGCATTATTTGTATAATTTTTTATCTACTAAAAACCCACTTTGAACAAGTCACTGGTCTAGGAAATCACAATAAGTTGAATCTAACATGACTACAAATAATAAGAAATGTGTCACAATGATAGTGCATCAACATGCAGTCTAACCGTGAGTTTAAGCACTTGTCTCCAAAATGACACAGCGTCAAACCTAATGGCCATGCTCCAGGAAAAATTAAACATGTAAAAGAGAAAATCATGTGAAATGTGTTGACTCTTGAATGACTTAGAAGTAAGAAAATTTGTCTGACTTAAAGAGAATATGCATGATTTTATTGTCATGTATTCTTCTTCAGTGAGTTATTATATGGAATTTTATTTTCCTTAAGGGATATTCTTATCAGTGAATTATGGTGTGTTTATGCCAGGAACATCTTGGTATAGAAAAGAAGGAAAGAACACAGATGTGATGAATGCATTTGAACTTATCTCCATGTCCCAGGGTCTCAATCTTGGCAATCTCTTTGAAATGGACATGGTAAGCGCCGAATAAATGTTTAACAAAGGACAATACATAGACACATGAAGTTTTAAACCCATATTTTATCTAAGTAGTGGAAATGATTGATGGATTTGATATATGTGCTGAAACAATTGGATGTATTTGGGTTTAACAACTAGGAAAATATTTTATTGTTGATAGACATTTCTCAATCTTTGTTTCTAACCTTACACTGTTACCAAATTTTACATGCATATTGAAGTATAACTATTTAAATATAATTCCCTTCTAGCTTGGAATTAGTCTTTAGTTATCACATCACCACATATCAAGAGTAAAATACAAATTTCAATATGTTGTTGGAAACATAAGTTTTAATGGAAAATATTTGGAGACATGTCTAAAGAGGAAGAAGGAATTGAAGAAATTATATTAATTTTCAGTAGTGGAAAAAATATGTCCCCATGACTAGGAAGGAAAATGTTTGGAAACAAAAATAAAGAGTGCCTAAAGAATCTTCGAAAAAGTCTAAAAATATAGTTAAAGGAAAAAAAGGAATCAATATACAATAAGACCAAAAGGGGGTGAACCTAAGAAAGGAGGAAACCAAAATAATAAACCTGAAAAGGGAGGGTGAGAAAACTCTAAATAATGAAGTAAATAGGACACTGAAAGGAAGTACCCCTATAATGATGAAAACCAAAAAGGGTCCTTCAGAAAGTAGATAGGACTAGGAGTGCTGAGGAGTATCATCCTAGGATCAAAAGTGGACTCATTACCCTTGCCTACCATCATAAACATGTCGATGTTGACTCTGACAATATCCTCTCGAGAGTAGCCTAAAAGGATTTGGATATGATATCTAATGGGGGGGATTTAGGAACCTTGTTCATGTTATAACGTCAATTTTTGATGAATCTGTTAGGGAGGGGGACAACCTGGTGATGATCATTTGTTCCCATGAGCCATGGTGAAAATGAAGAAGTATAGAAATTACTCTACATTAGGTGCAAGGATGGTAAGAAGAGATGGCCCCATGATCTCTTGTGTTGGGAGCAATTGTGCCAAATATCTATTATTATCTATGTCTTTGACAGAAATATAAACCATTTTCTTAATGAATAAGGTGGTTTAGAGGGCTTGAAAAGACGAGGTAATCAACCTAGACAACCTTGAATTCCATGTAAGGCTCTCTATATAAAAGTATCCATCTCCAAACATACAAGGTTAGGCATATATGGTGTGTGTAAAAAAATGAGGTAGCAAGGGACATAATAAGGTCTCTATCTAAGCGGTGAAATATTCCTGGATTTAGTAATATATGGAGTATCAAAAATTGAAGTACTCCATGCAAATCCTATCATCCTATGGATTCACGGGATCTGTCTCAACTCACAACTAGCAGGAGTTCACTTTTAGCTCAACGAAAGGAATCAAAGGCATGTGACCAAGGGGATCCTAGAGGAAATTTTTTTCTCTAGTTCATCTCTAATAAGCTTATTGCAGATGATTTTTCATCTTTCTATATAAGATATATATATATATAATATATATAAACATTATCGAGAGACAATTTTTAAAATGACTCTATTATAGTCACTCTATTGAACATGACGTAAGCCATAGGATTCCCATGTATGTGTTTGTTTGCATTTTATCCATTTTGAAAGAACATAATTTCAAAAAGTGTTTGGAATATAGTGAAGAGAAACAAATAAAACTATAATGTCACAAATAAACACATTTAGTTCTAGCTACCACTTCTGAACCACATGCATGCAACCTATGTACTAATCAAATTGTAGAGCCCAAAAAAATGTTTGTAGTTATTATCTATAACAATTATCCTTTCAAAAAACTTCCTACGCGACATATCAATAGAGAAAATATGGTTTTACATACCCATGGAGGCAGATCCAATTCACTCTTGAATTGGTATTAACCAACATATCCTACTTAGTTCTTTTGTTTTATTTGCAACCCCTACATCATTGACAATAAGATTGCCTTTTCCATGCTGGTTGTGCCAAGAAAGGTTTATACTCTTCTGGCAGTGGGCAGTGATGATTCTCAAGTATTTTGAGGAGCTAACTGAAACATGTTAACAATGTCATTGTATTCATTTACACCATGAGTGCTATCTTGATTGAGAATAGACTGGGTTATTTTCAATGAAGACTCTGCCATTGCCATAGGTTTTCCAGTTACTGTCTAAAACATAGGAGCAGTTTGAGTGTTTTTCCCAATAGATATAAAATTATTCTTATTGGTATGCAATTCATGAAGAGAGATATAATTGTGCACTTTCTTTGGATCTTTCTCAAGAAACTTCTTTGCTTTACTAGTAGAAATATAATATGCTATCAAGTAATTTTATGGAGTAGTTTGTAGCGTTGTTGATGTGATATTATCGATTTAAATCTTGGGTTTGGAATTGCCCATTATTTCTGAAGGATACTCACACAATGGAGTTTATACTTTCTTGGGAGAGAGGGAGGACACTAACATGGGTCATTGGATTGATTGCATTAGTTTTGAAGGGTATTACAATATTGATTTCTATTTGACCCTCCCTTTACCTGTTGAAAAAGAAAGAAGAAAAAAAGCACCATGGAAATATGAGAAAGGTGGGGTCGAAATATTTAAACTCTGCAACTATCCCCTTAGAGTCATTGTTTTTGAAGGGGGTAATCCTTTAGAAAATCTCTCCAATGTTGTTGGTAGTGCATGCATCTACCTTCTAAATAACAACATACCATATAATGTTCTCCTTGAATATTTGAAGGCTGGTGGGTGAGGATCACCAATTGAAGGTTATGATGGCTTTTTGTAATTCAAAATTTATAGCATAAAATAAGGCAAATAGATTTCATCTGAAAAAATATTTTGTATTCATGCAGAAAACTTCTACAATATTGGTAATTTTTTAGTTTGGTTTGTTTCAGAGAGATAATTCAAGAATAATTTGGAGGGTGAATATGTTTTCCGTATGCATTGTTTCCTTTCATTATAAGTGTAGTCTAAACAATTACCTTCTGTGATTTTAGTTATTAGTTATGCTATTTAGATAGTACAATGTTTGAGTGGTTGAGAATAAGCAGATGATCTCAGAAATCACATTTTTAGAGAACCTATTGTTGTAATTTAGATTACTTCTTTCTTCCAATGAGGGGGTGAGAATCAACTTGGGTCATGAATTTTGAAAGTTTCAACATCCAGGGGAAATAATGGAAAATAGGAGATGTCCTTCTATGAATTGAATTGAAGGGGTTTTCACAATAATTTCTTCTCTTGTTTTTATTTAGTGATTATAGGTTATTGAATGTTTATTTCATTTTAACTTGTTTGGAAGTAGATGTCCCTTTTTTTTCACAGCTCTGTAGAAGTTATGTCTTCCTGAAATCCTTGCATTACGGAACTTTTGCGTGGTGCTTCCCTCAAGGTCACACAAAAAAGGAACACTAAGAAACTACACCATGATGATGATGGTAATTTAGAAATGGAAGAGAAAAAAGGAATGAAGTACATATGATTTTCTTGTATATCCTAAGGACAAAGGCAGGGTAATGATACAATTACAATGACATCTTGGGCAGAAAATGTGTTGTGCTACTTTAGATTTTAGACTCTAATTGTATTACATACAAATGTATGATTATAATCCCTAAACATACTCATACTCGCACCTATTTAAATTAAGAATTACAAATGGAAGTACTATTATTGACACCTTCTAAAAGTTCATGGGTTTCATAGGTGAAAATACTATTTTTAGCACCTTCCAACAGTGAATTTCAAATGGATCTAGGAAACCAAACTGAAACTTAATATTCCTAACAAATAATATGGTAAGTCTTGAAAATAGTGGAAATATCAGTCATGTTGTCCTTCCCTGGCCTATAACTCTAGTTTACTGTATGGACATCAAGATATGGAGGTCATATTACGATCTATTGTTGTTAAAAGTAATCCAATACATAGTTTTTTTGTAAATGACGCTTCTACTATGGTGGACTGAGCTTGTTAGGACACGAAAAAATATTATCAGTTCCATAATTTTATTACTTCCACCAAAACATGAATCACAACCCTAAGTTATGAAGTTGATCAATTTCTTGATATTATTTTCCTCTTATTTTATTCTTTTGTTATTTTCAAGTGCAATTGTATAATGGATCTTTATCACTATCTTCCATTGAAAAGTACTTAGATATTTGAGAGATTATGTTTTGATATATTATATATTTCTCCTTTTTTTATGATCCATGGTGCCACACTTGAAACTTTCCCTAGATTAAAACCATCATTTCCAACGGAACATACAACTACCTTTCCTTTCTAGACTGCATCGAGTGCTCCAATTGCAATTCCATCTTGAAAACAATTAGAAAGAGGATGGTCAGATCAGATAGGAATAGAGAACACATCAACTCCATCATGTACGCCTGCATCAAATTTTTCAATAATATCTATGTCATAGAATTCTCCTCCATTTGGATTGGGAGGCCAATAAAATTTGTAGGCTACAACTCTAGCACAAGAAGCTCCTCATTTTCAATGCCTTTTGTATATCTAGTTTACTTACATTTTTCATAAAGTTCCCACATGTCGTAGATAAAGTATGATTACCATGTCCATATTTATCTCATGGAGAAATAAATTCACTAGTTCCAGAGATATTCAAAGGCCCATTTGCAGCCTCATATATGTTGACAAAGTACCTAGCTCCAATTAATTTCCTATTGAAAAAAGCACATTGGATAGTGAAACTTTGATTCTATGAAGCAATGTTCATGATGACTACTTTCTGATTAGATTGCTATAAAATGTGAAACCTCAATTTTATGAATATATATATTAAAGGTCATGTTCTTTTAAGCAGGTATATCCTACAATGGAGTTGGATTATAATAGCCAACAACAAACTAAGAATAAAAAAAAGACAAAGGTTTTTTTCTTGTCCTTAGGAATACAACGGAAAAATAAGAAATAATAACCACATTATACTGTAAGGAATAAAAAAAGAAAAAACAAGAATACATCATAATACGTGCAAAAAGCATGTTGTATTGTTTTTGTTTTTAGTAGGATAAAAGAATAAGAAACACAAACAAAAAGACAAAATTCACCCTAGAGAAATCCAACAATATACAATACACCACATGGAACTTTTCCTACTTTTTATTATTATCAGGATGAATACAATGGGCCGAAAAATACTTCTTCAAAAATGAAACCTATAGGCCAAACATTTCTCACTCAATCAAGGACTATGAAAAGTGTTTCTTTCCCTTGAGTTTACCATGTTAAGAAATACCTAAAATCTGCTAGTGTGAACTATTTCAAATAAGTAGTAGAGGATCCTATCCTCTTTGTAAAAATTATTAAAAAAAGAATGAACATGTTTTTCTTTAACATTTCAATCAAGACTCTTATGAGAGGCCATCAAGAAGACATATAGAAAAAAAAATTATAAACATCATGATCAATACAATTGGAAAAGGAACTGACTCATGAAATGGATATTGATGGAGGTACCTATTATAGTGAGCTCCACTAAATCTTGTGCCAATTTGGAAGATTCCCTTCCATCGAGAAGGAATAGGCCCCATACATGTGTTACTAAAGCTTTCAGATTCAGGTAAGACCCCTTTAGCAAGAGAAACAACGCCAACTAATTTAATCAAATGAACCCATATTAGTATTGGATAGTTATCAGGATATACATAGAGAGAAAGAGAGAGGGAGCTATTTCTATGGACATTGATGAAGGTGACTTGTATGGTTTTTATGTGTTTTAGTTCTTCTTCATGGACCAAAGTGGCTTCATGTAACAACCCGTTTTCATAATATATGAAGAACATTCAGGATTCATCTTATATTTCATGGGTTTGGATGATGCATTTATAGATTTTAGAGGCTTTGAATCTGTGCATTGTGAATATTTGGAGAATAGAAGTATGTCGGGAAAATTACATCGACCTACTATGAGACACACAATGAGCATGTCACAATTCGTTTCATGTTAAAGCATTGAAAACAATCCTTTAAGTGAGTCATGCAGTGAATAAAAACAAAGGGCACCCAACACAATTGGTACACAATCCATGGCACCGAGTCCCCCATCTAGTGAATGTGGAAATAACATACCCACTTTGAAGAACAAAAAAACCCCTATTGTATCAATCCTAATGATGGTAGTAATCAACCACCCCCTATAAATTCCTTCTTGAGGGTACGACCCCAAAATTGGTTGTACCATATCAAGCTCAATCATTCATGGGACAGGTGCAATTTCCTTCTATTCATGTGGGTGGAAAACTCTATATGAAAAACCCCATGGGAAATAGAGGATATCATGCCTTGATGGGGAGTGAATCATTTTCATAGAATATGGTGCACAAATAATCGAGCCTGCTCATTTTCTATGACTTTTCTTTCTCTCTAAGCATTGCCTCAGTCATGGTCGAAAAATCTAAATGTATAGGTACTTGTTTTTTTAGATATTTGTATTTAGTTATTGCACATAAAAAGATGCATAATACAAATTTGAATTAGGGTGCAAAGCAAAGGCATTTCAGGGTGTGTGAAATAACAGTTGGATATGTTTATATTATTTTTTATTGGAATTACTTTTATAACGTAGAATATATTCTCCTTCTCCAACCCTTCACATTGCAACATAAACAAGAAGAGGCAAACATGTCTTCTTGTAAGTCAAACTGTTGTTTGGTTGCAGGATTGAAGATTTAGAAGCATGTGTGCTTTATGGGTCCCTTTGCTTATGAGTGTTGTCTTTGTGATGCCTTCTTGAATGCAATCTTATTAATGTTACAATTAATATCAAATTTTGATGTTCCTTATTGGATATTTTGTTCGAAGTCAGCATGACTATTGTTGCATATTGAAATTTCCTTTCAAGATTTTTGATTTAAGGTTTTAGGGTTTTGATAATGTTTCAATTGATTTCCAAATTGTACTAGTAATGACTGATATTGCATTATGTTTGTAGATTGATTGTGATTGATATGTCCTTTGTTTTGTATTTATCTCTCATAGTAAAAAAGAATTGATTGTCGGGTAGTAAGAATATTTAAGTAAGCCCACCATTTATGGGACTAAATGATGTTTCATCTACATCTTATTTTGGAGCCTTTAGTTTCTAAACATAAAAATGTCTTATCCTATTCTAGACTCTAGAATCAGATGTGGGTTTTATGCAAATAACCTTGGTAAATGTACTTGTCAAGATGGTTGACACCAAAGGAACAAATTGGAATCTTCGGTGAGGAATTTTCTTTCCATTAACTTTTTCATTTTCCCCAATAAATTAAGGAGCACCTCAACAAGAGTTAAATGTAGGCGTTTATGGAAGTGGAAGTTAATCACCATTAACTTCCCATTCACTTTGGCAGGTTCCCCTATTTGGGGTAAGGAGTGCCTCAATAAGAATTGAAATTATATATTTCTAGAAATGAGATTGATTCATTGTTGATTGGAAACAAAACTAAAATGTTTTTTTGTGGTCAAGGTGACTTGCAATTATCAAGGCTTCAACGACTATTTTTCTCTAGCTTGTGTTTCAAATTATTCTCTTATGTAGTTCTCACAAAACACATTTTTCTATGTTTAATATATTATCATGATCCATATGTTTCAGTTTCAACATATTTTTCAAATCCTTTGATGATTTCATGTTATTAAGGGCTTATCTCATTTGGATTATATCCATGTATATGCCTTTATATCCCAACAATAGATAAAATTTCCAAAGAATAGTTTCAATTTCAATATCTTTTACTGCCGTGGCTACCCATTTAGT
The DNA here is from genome assembly GCA_000404065.3 of Pinus taeda. Classification (NCBI taxonomy): domain Eukaryota; kingdom Viridiplantae; phylum Streptophyta; class Pinopsida; order Pinales; family Pinaceae; genus Pinus; species Pinus taeda. The sequence goes on from APFE030730522.1 coordinate 211,800, forward strand.
TTCCAACCATTGTAGGGTTGTCATAGTAAATTTTCTATTTTTTATTTACTGAGTGTAGGTTATTGATTCTTGTTTCATTTTAACTTGTTTTGAAGAAAATCTCTGTCCTTTTTCACTTCTTTTAGAAGTTATGTCTTCCTAAAATCCTTGCATAGGGGAATTTTTGTGTTGTGCTTTGTTATCGGGAAAACTAGTGTCCATTCAGAGCTACTAGTCCCACTAAGACAGGTAGCTATATTAGAATCGAACAAACTAACGTTACTTGTGTTTTCCTTTATGAGAGATAGATGAGAGAGAAGCAGAGAGTGCCAACCTCAGTGTTTCGCTTGGCTTCTTGCTTGTTTCCTCGCCACTTTGACAGAGCTTTGCCACTCTTTCCTCACTTTTCCTGCTTCAAAGAACACCTGTAGAGTCAAAGTAGCATAATACCATCAAAGCATAGAGATCTATAACCATAAAAAATATAGGATCAGATGTATATTAACCATACTAATGCATACACCAATACAAGATTCAGAAATATACAAGAATATGGAGGAAAACTCAAATAGCTTTATTGATTGAAGTAGTAGAAGAGAGGATTACAACCCAGTGTTATGACCCAGTGTCATCCTCCCAGCATGAAAGCCCTCTTCACCTCATGAAAAGTTAGATCACCCAACACTACAATGTTTCACAGAGAAACCAACAAAACTTCATTACAAAAATACAAAATTATCTAGAGGATGAGGGATCCATATGTAGATATTTGTAGGGGGTGAGTTAGCTTCTGTGATTTTGATTAATGTCATTTCTCTGATAGTTCTTGGTTCCACTTGGAGATTTCATGATCTCTTACTCATCCCTGGGCGAATTCAGAGAGGCAAGTGTCATATAAGCAGTTTTTAGAAGATTCCCTGGGTTTCCGCCTAGCAAACTTCCTCTGCCATTTGTCTGCTCTCACCCATCGCACCCTATATAAGGGATTTTTTGTATGCATTGCACCCCCCGTGTGCAATAGGTGAGATGCATCGCACCTTGACCGTGGAGCAGGTGAGATGGTCTAGTTTTGACCAGTTCTGAGTAGTTTTGGAGGGAGAACTTCTAGGAAATGATGTAATCAGCCGACCTTGATCCTTTAGGGTATGAAGCAACACTTTTAGGGGTTTAGAAGCCTTTTGTTTATGGACATATGTGATTGGGGTTACAGTGCACAAATATGTCTGTAACATGCTTCCTTCAAGTTCACTAAAAAAAAGAACACTAACAAACTCAACCATTTTGATAATGGTAATCTAGAAATGGAAGGAACACAAGGAATGTAACATGTCTCATTGTCTTGTATCTCCTGAAGAAAAAGGCATGGTAGTGATGCAAGTGCAATGACATCTTGGGCAACAAATGTCTTGTGCTATTTTAGTTTTCAGACTCTGATTGTCTTCCGGCCAATTGTATGATTATAATCCCAAAGCATGCTTATGCTTGCACCTAGTTAAATCAAACATCACAAATTGAAGCACTATTGTTTACACCTTCTAACATTTCATGGGTTTCATAGGTGACAATAATATTTTCAGCACCTTATGAAAATGAATTCAAAATGGAAGTGGGAAGCCAAAGTCAAATGTAATCTTCCTAACAAATAATATGGTAAGTATTGAAAACAATGGAAATATCAATCATGGTGTCCTTCCCTGGCCTATAATTCTGGTTTACTATAAGGACATCAAGGTGTGGAGGTCATCTTAGGATATGGGGTTGTCAAAAGTAATTCAATACATAGTTCTTTTCTAAATGGTGTTTCTACTATGATGAACTGAACCTGTTGGGAAAATAAAAAAAAAACTATCATGTTCCATAATCTTATGACTTCCACCAAAACTCGGATCACAACCTTAGTTATAAAGCTCATTAAGTTCCTCATATTATTTTCCTTTTATTTTCTTATTTTTTTCTTTTCTAGTGCAATTGTATAGTAAATCTTTATCATTATTTTAGAGCATCATGAATACTTCATCCTAACACTCTTCTTCACTTATTTTCCTTCTGCTTGACCATTACTTTTAACGTGATAGGCATAAAATTGCAGGTTTTTGACATAGGTAAGGTATTGGTTACCATATTTTTCATATTTCATAAATGTTCCTTATTATTATGTTAAATTTTGCATTGGCTACCAGATTCATGCAATTCTGTAGCTAACATCCATTTTCGTAGCCAACTCCATTGTTGAACGGGGTCCAAGGTGCCATTCAAGGAAAGAGATATATGGGTAGAAATAGGTTGATCTCGTTAATGATTTCCTCAGCGATCTCTTCCTATTCGTCTGCACCAAATCGTTAGAATAAATCCTGAATCACATCGTCAAAGGAAAAAGTCAACACATAGCTGGAGCAAGCGAGTGAGAGTCCGAGATGAAAATGCCTCAGAATTTTCTTTGCCTAATAGCAAATCCTGATTGAATCATTATTGATTTCTTAGTTTGATAATTGAATTAGAGCTTTGTTAGCTGAAAGTAGGCATGAAATCCTAAAACATTTATTAAATGGCTTTTATAAATACCGTAAGGCAAGACAAAACACAAGACGAATGTGAATGAACATTTTACAATTGTAATCATTTTAAAACTCTGTGGTTTTATTTAATGGAAGTGCCTTTAAAGACTTGATGCATAATTCATTGTTCGTTGGGGCTTGAGACTAGCTGTTTGTGGAGGGCCATTGCAAATAGTGAGGGTTTTTAACATGTAGATTTCCCTTTCTCTTATTATTTCCTATGGTATTTTCGCATATGTTCATTTCATAATTCTTAGTCTGATTTTAGACTGGATAAGCAGCAATTATATTTCTTTTGATTAGAAAAGCAATAGTGAAGTTCTCTATTAGTTGTATTTGGTTCATCGAATATTAATCTTGGCCATTTATAGTTTTAATCTTATGATGATAGTATTATAGCTCTCTTTTATAGTTTATGCAATTGATTTCACTCATCAAAATAAAAGTGGTTACCTTGTGATTTATTTGGAATTTCATTAAAAAGCATTTCAAATTCATAGCATAGGATGTTTTTATTTATAGATTTGGGCATATAGATTTCTTTTATCTTTATGTTAAGAGAGTTTGTATTCAAAAGTTTTCTTAGTTTAATTTCAGAAGAAGAGTGGTTGGTTTGTATTTATTTTCCTAAAATTTCAATTTTGAAGAAATAGTGAGTTAATATAGTTTCCATTTAGCAAGTGACAGTTAATTCAGTTTCCATTCTGCAAGCGTGAGTTAATATAGTTTTCATTATGCAAGTGTGAGTTTATTTTTGCAAGTGTGAGCTATTTATGTTTTCAATTTTGAAATAAGAAATATAGCTTTAAATTAATAATAATTTTATTTTCATTAGATAGCAATGCTAATTTCATTTTGAAGTAGGAATATAAAACTTAAAAACACATTGCCAATAACTCAATCAATTAATAAATCCAACTCAATAAAAAGGATTCTAGAATATATTGGGCACTTGAACTTCAAAAGTTTACCAACTCCATTTGACAACTTATGTAATAAATTTAAGACATTTAAATTGACAAACGCTTTGGCGTTGTTTTCTGGGAGGTGTAAATAGAAGTCTTGATTTCTTTTGGATTAAAAAAGGAACAAACAAACAATAAAAACAAAAACATGATATGCACAGGGAAAAAGACTCTAGGGGTAGATTTGGAGGTATAGGAATGATTTTCATTCCAGCAACATCACTCACTCCACCACGACCGCATAGCGCCACACCAACCACACAAACTTGAATTCCATCCATAACACAAAAACACAAACTCCCAGAGGTATTAAGACTTGAAATACAACCTAGAGATTCACCAACTTCATCAACAAAAGACACAATAGAAGAAGAAGATCCCATATCCCCAGCAATAGGAGTAATTTTACTATCTTCAATTGGAGAACAACTTCTAGATCAAGAGCTTGATGTTCCTACTGAATAAGAGGAAGAAGAAACCCATTTTAAACCATTGATAGAGGAACCATAGAAACTAGAGGCAATTCAAAACCCAATCTTTCAACCAGAGCCCTATGTTAGTTCTAAAGAATCTAAAATGGTTGGAGAAGGGGAAGGAGAGGTACATAATTTGAATGGTGAACAACCTAGGATTGGAGGAAGAGGAGGTGGAAGAGGTGGAGGAAGAGGAAGAGGAAGAGGAAGAGGAAGAGGAAGAGGAGAAGATATAAATCTAGAACCCCTTGGATTTCCTATCCTCGATGAAAATACAACTGTGACAATGAAAAATATCTCACTGTCTACCCTTCCAAAATTTCATGGACTAAGGAGTGAAGATCCCGAGATGTTTCTCTTTGAATTTGAAGTCTTGTGTAGATCATATGATTATATGCATGATGCTCTAAAGTTGAAATTATTCCCTGCAACCTTTAAAGATGCAACATTGAAATGGTTTATGAGTTTAGGAATAAACTCCATAAGAACATGGGAAAAAATGAAAACTACATTATTAGATAAATATAAGGACTACCATATGCCCCATAATATTAAGGATGAAGTCTTTAAAATGGTACAGAAATAAGATGAAAACCTTGAAGACTTCAATGAAAGAGTTTCTTATAATGTTAAGAGGGAAAAATGAATAATCTAGATGAGGAAACTTTGAAATCTATCTTATTGAAATCCATTAGAGATGAGTGGGTTGATATTCTCAATCTAATGGGTAAGGGATACATTTATCAGTTGTCATTAGGAGAAATTTGTGAATTACGCATGCACATTTCAAGAGGTAAAGTAAGAACCGGGAAAAATCCAAGAGATATTGTTTTATCGAGGATTAATAAATCTGCAGCTAGAACACTAAGTAGGGCATAACTATGAATTTTTCTTGATCATTTTATAACATATATTTTAGCGAATCTTAGTGAACAAATTGGCACCCATAAAATACAAAACAAGCAAAAAATTGAAAATGTTGCATTGTCCTTTTTTCACTAAGTGCATAAAGGAACATGCCTTGAACAAATGCCCCATTGATTAAAAGAGTGTAGAAACTAGTGTTATCTGTGTGGAAAATCATGGTACAAAATAATGTCACTGAATACTAGGTCTTAAAGCTATCTATCAGGAAGAAGGAGTACCAAATCAGGTAGATCCTCTTTGCTTTATTCCTAAAAGACCTTGGCAGAATCCATAGCCAAATACAACTCAAGGTCTTAAAACTCAACCATTTGAACAATCATCACAAAGTAATTGGACTGCCCCAATGCCTTGGAAATATTGGTCATAACCTTGGTCACAAGGATGTAAAAATCCTTATGGAATGTACCCTCAATATCCTCAATTTCCACAATTTCAACAATCATATCCTACTTCTCCACCACAATATTATCCTCACCCCATTCAACAAACTCAACCTCACAATTTGAATCCACAACTTTCATTACCATTTCCTCAAAGTCCTAACCAATTTCCCATCAATCACTCCCAAATACAAACAATAACAAAAATTCACAACCATATTTACAATATGGAAGGACAACATTTTCAAACTTACATGATAACTCCACTAGATGTAAACAATGCTCACCTTAGATATGGTAGAATATTAGAAAAGAAGTCCCCACCAATTTTCATTCAAGAAAGTAAAAAATAAAATATCTCTGAAGAAAATAAGTCTCTTAATAAAAAAGAAAAAACTCAAAAACAAGTTACTCCAGCACATTCAAATAACTCAAATCCTGTTGTGGAACAACCTTTAGTATATGTTTCAAACACACCTTTCCTGAGAGATTAAAAATCGATGAAGGGGTAGAAAACATATTTTATTGCTTGGTGATGACATGTTAGATGAACTAAAGAATGTTTGCATAAATATTCCTTTGCTATAATCCGTTAAGAAAATACCAATATTTGCAAAGACAATTAGGGAATAGAGCATAAAAAGACCAGGAAGAAAAAGAAAAGAAATCAAAAGAAACCAAATAGTTGGTAAAATTGCAAATATCATGATGGTAAGACAACAATTCATAAATATCTTGATCCAGGAAGTCCCATTGTGAAAACACATATCAATGGTGTAGAGATCCCAAATACATTGATCGATCTAGGAGCTATAAACATAATGAGTAAATAAACTATGAATCAATTAAAAATTTCTAATCTTCAATATAAACCTACATTGTTACAATTGGAAGATAGATCTATAATCAAACCTGATGGTGTATTAGAAGATATATATGTATCCTTAGATTCTTGGGAATACCCTATCAATTTTACGGTTTTAACACCCAAGAACAACTTAGGAGGACATCCATTGATTCAAGGAAGACCATGGCTAGCTACACTCGTTTCTTTTATAAGTTGTAGATCTGATGAAATGTTCATTTTTTATGGGAGCTCAGCATAGAAATTTGCACTGTATCCAATTGAAAAAACAACAATAGAGGTTGAAAATGAAGAATGGATAGATGATTAAATTGATATAAGACCAATGTTTGCTACTTCACAAATAGAAAAGGAAGATCAAATTTTGAATTTAATGGAAAATAACGAATCTTCATCATATTGTGAATCTAGTCAAACTTTTCAAGAACAATGCAATATTGAATATTTATCATCCCATCAACTATCCTTGCATTCTATGGAAAATATTGGCAATTCTATAATTGAAATATTTCAAGGAAAACTTTGAATATCAACAATAATTTGGAAGAATTTCAAAAGAATTAATTAATAAAGATGCTATAAGAACATTCCTCTACTTATGCATGGGAATATACTTACATGAAGGGAATTGATCCTAATGCTTGTATACATAATATCTATATTGAATAAAATGCCAACCCAATTCGACAACCTCAAAGAAGAATGAATCCAAATCTAAGGGAAATCATTAAGAAAAAACTACAAAAACTTTTGAATGCCAATTTCATCTATCCAATATCAGATAGTCAGTGCATTTCACCCTTAGTAATTGTTCCTAAGAATAATGGTTGAGAGTATGCATTGACTATAGGGAATTGAACAAAGCCACTTTAAAATATCACTTTCCACTTCCTTTCATAGATCCGGTTTTAGATACATTGGTAGGAAATAAATATTTTTCATTCTTAGATGGTTGTAGTGGGTATAATCAAATTCAAGTAGCCCCAGAAGACCAAGATAAAATTACGTTTACCTACCCATGGGGAACTTATGCTTACCGAGTACTTCCTTTTGGATTATGTAATGCACCTGCAACATTCGAAAGAGCAGTGTTAGGCATTTTTTCTGATTTAATTCATGATTGTGTGGAAGTGTATATGAACGATTCTACAGTTTATGGAAATTCTTTTGAATAATCTCTTAAAATTTTTGAAAATGTTCTCATTAGATTTAATGAGCCAAACCTCTCATTAAGCCATGAAAAATGTTTTATGATGTCTAATGAAGGGATTGTTTTAGGACACCACATTTCAGGAGATGGAATTAGAGTGGACACATCTAAAGTAGAAGTTATTTCTAAGTTATCAATTCCAATTTGTCAACAAGATGTTATATTTTTTCTTGGTTTCAATCATTATTATAGAAGATTCATAGAAAAATTTACAAAAAATGCATCTTCACTTTTTAAATTTCTTAGAAAAGACTGTGAATTTAATTGGAATTGTGATTGTCTAAAGGCCTTTGAAACATTTAAGGAGAAATCTTTGAAGCACCCATTCTTAGATGACCAAATTGGAAATTACCTTTTCACATTTCAATTGATGCCTCAGACACAACTTTAGGAGTTGTCTTAGGAAAAAAAGACTTAAATCCATATGACACCAATAGAAATTTGACTTCTGCTGTGTCAAATTATATAGTGACAAAGAAGGAGTTTTTAGTTGTTGTTCATGCCATCAATAAATTCAGACATTACATTAATCACTATGAAACGTTTGTACATATTGATCATTCTACAATTAGATACTTACTAAGTAACCAATCACTAATGGAATAATCACTAGATGCTTGTTGTTGTTGCAAGATTTTAACATTACTATTTTGGATCAACCTAGAAAACAAAATACAGTTGTTGAATTTTTATCAAGAATTCAAAATGATAATAATGACATGCTTGTGGAAGCTAATTTTCCTGATGAATATGTTTTTGCAGTATCTACTAAATCTCCATGGTTTGTAGATATTGCTAACTATTTGGCTATAGAGAAATCACCATCATGTTTGTCTCCTCGAGAAAAAAGGAAGGTAATTCAAATTAGTGCATATTATTCATGAATAAATGAAGAATTGTATAAAACAAGGCCAGATCTGATCATCTGAAGGTGTGTTAGAGAAGATGAAGTAGCAGAGATATTGAAAGCTTGTCATGATTAGCCATGTGGAGTTATTTGACAAAAGAACTTCCTACAACATCCTTTTCTTAGGATACTACTCACCTTCCATTTTTAAGGAAGTTAAGGAGTATGTCAAGAGATGTGATAGTTGTCAAAGGATTGGGAGACATGTTCTTTTTGATGAAATTCCTCTATAACCTGAGGTACTTATTAAGCCTTTTAAAAAATAGGTCTCTGGATTTTGTTGGTCCAATCTATCCACCATCGAGATAGAAAAGGTACATTCTTGTTTGCACTAACTATGCTACAAAATGGGTAGAAGCTAAAGCACTTCATTTTTCTACTGAAAATGTTGTAGTTTCATTTCTTTTTGAGGATATCTTTACTCAGTTTGGTATCCTGAGGGAAATTGTAACAGATCAAGATACTCAATTCACATACAAGTTGGTACAAAATATAATCTAGGAGTACAAAATCAAACATCAGAAGTGTACTCCATATCATCCTCAAGTAAGTGGACAAGTGGAGTCCACCTATAAAGTCATTGTGGCAATTATCACCAAAACTGTGCATCTGCATAGAAGAGATCAGGAAGAAAAGCTTCGAGGTACTTTAAGGGAATACCATACCACATGGATAAATACTACAAGGCATACTCCATATGAGCTTGTTTATGGGAAGTAAGTCCTATTTCTTATTGAGCTTCAAGCCAAAAATTTGAAGACGACATTCAAATTAGGTCTTCATATTTCAAAGGAAAAGAAACAAATAATTGAGCAACTAAATGAACTTGATGAGATAAGAGAAGATGCAATCCAAAGAACCAATCTAGTTCAACTTGAGAGGTCCATATAGCATTACAAATATATCAAAGAGAGAAACTTCCCGTTAGGAAAATGGGCATTACTATTTGATTCAAAATTCAAAATTTCCAAGGGAAATTTTAAACTCATTGGCTTGGGCCCTATGAGGTTAAAACCATCTTTGGTAATGGTGTAATTAGGATCAGAACTATTGATGAATAAAGCACCACTTTTCTTATGAATGGTCATTGACTAAGAATCTATCATAAGTCATTGACAAAGGAAGAATTTATTAACTATTTGCAAGATAATAATGATTTAAAGTTGGTGAAGAAGGATTTTCCTTCTTCCCCAATTTGATCTCCAAAAGTATTTTTCTTTCTTTAAAGAAATAAAAAAAATATAAAATAATAATAATAACATTAAATGTATAAACTTGAAAAACAACAATGGTTGGCATGTTTATACATAAAATCTAAGGTGAAAATCAATTTTGACACCTTAGATTTTCCTCATACCTCTTCTAAGCCCATTTTCATTGTATCCCACTCCTTTCTTTTAAAAAATAAAATAGCTACATAATAGAAAGAAATATGAAGCTTTTACAGAATTTTGTAGCTGATGCTTGACAAGAACCACCAATACGGAAATTGAAGCAGTGATCAAATTCATTCTTGAAATAAATTGAATACAATGAGAAAAGGAGAAAACAAAGTTCAGAAATATGAATGTAAAGGTATTCAAAGTTATGCAAACATTTAATTTAGTAATAAGGATAAAAAAACATTTAGTATATAATTTTTATGATGATTGTACTGTCGGGTAAAAACCATCATTGCTTAAGGTTGAAAGATATATTGGTCATATCACCATAACACTGCCATTGTATCCAATCATTTCACAAAACTCCCAACTCAAATTAGAATTCATTGAAGAGATTATGCAAGTCACCAGCTCAAATTCGTTAAATCCTCTACAATGGTCACTTCATTCATTCCTCGCTCATCCTCATTCTTCATTTATGCCCTTGCCAAAACCCCTCATTCTGAAACACTAATCCATTTTCTGTCAAGAAGCAAATCAGAGGAAAAGCTTTCTGATCATGGGAATCATTTTGAGGTTTGAGCCGAATGGAAGAAAGTTCATGGAAGGTTGCCCGCAAGTGAAAGAGATGTTGCAGAAAGCTCATTGGCTACATTTTGTGGAGAAATTTGATGGTCTCAACAAAGAGGTGACCAAATCCTTCACCAGAGCTTTTGACGGAGTAGAAGTTGAGATTGTATATATCAAATTCGAAGTGACAGATTCCCTTACTTTTTAAGTTATCAGCCTATCCAGAGTAGGAGAACAATGGCTTCAAAAAATAAGCATAGAAAGTGAAGAAAGGAGAATTTTATTAAAGAATCTAGATATGGACATATCCATTTTCAAGAAAGGAATTCCAAGCACTAAACTTAAAACTGAATGGAGAAATCTATTACTGGTTATTCAAAAATTTATCTATTGTGAAGGAAGGTTTGGCTGCATTTTCTTTTTTCACATTTGCCTAATAATGAATTTTCTGGAAGGGAGTGAGATAAATCTCCCATACTTTTTGTTGAATAGCTTAAGAAAAATGTCAGGAAATCTACAAAAGAAGATTCAATTTATACAAGCTACAATGTATCATCATGGCCTCATCAAAATTATTATTGATTTCCATCTTAAGGGTTCAGGAGATGATTGGGAAAACTTCTTACTTAGAAACCATTTTAAGGAAGAAGAAGAAGAACATACCAGTAGTAGTAAAGGAAAAATAGGGAGAAAAAGAGTATCTAAAAGCCCTATTCAAAAGTTACCTTAACAATAGTCCTAGGAAGAATTAGAGGATGAAATTCCAATTGTAAAAAATTTAGGAAGCATAAAAAGGAAAGTTGTTAGAAGAAAGAATTTCAGAAAAGAAGAAGAAAACACATCCAATGAGATAAAGGAGGTAAAAAAAGACAAGAATTGAATTCAAATAGAAAATTCTCCTCCATCAAATGTGAGAAGAAGTGCCAGTATTAATCCAACACTAAAGGAAGCATCTATAAAAGACTTGGAATATGATTAAGAGGAAACAGAGAAACAGAGGACTCCCTCACCTATTTTCATTTCACCCATTCAAAGCCCAAGTCGAAGAACACCAGAAATAGATCTAGTACAACAAGTGATATACAATTATATTGAATTTCTAGAAAAGAAAGTTGCAGAAAAGACATTTGGTTCAATAGTGCATGAAAAAGAAGATCAGTCTAGTAGCCCACAATAACATCTAGTGACAATATTTTAAAACAAGAAATATTTGAGATGGAGACACTAAATAGACACATACAAAGGGAATATGAACCCTTGAAGATGTAGAATGAAATCCAAAGGACCCAAAATGACAATATTATCTTACATTTGAGCCTATGGTATAAGAAAAATAAGAAGATAAAACAAAAATAAGAAGGTCCTTGAAAGAAGAGTGATTAATTTGAAATACAAAATTCTGATGAAGAAGCCAAGGATGGAAGTGGCACCGAAAAAGGTGAAAGATACAAATTTAGATGTGCTAGCTCAAGTTTCAAAGGAGATGTAGTAGATGAAAAGGGCAAATTTTTTTGCAAATTTTCATGAGGACATGCAATGACCTCCATGTGGGGGAATGTAGAGCCTCATGAATGCTTTATCTTGACACTCTTCCTCACTCATTTTCCTTCTCCTTGATCATTACTTTTAACTTGATAGGCATAGAATTGCACATTTTTGACATAGGTAAGTTATTAATTATCCTATTTTTCATATTTCATAAATGTTCCTTATTATTAAGTTAAATTTTCCATTGGCTACTAGATTCTAGCAATTCTAGAGCTAACATCTCTTTCTGCAGCCAACTCCATTGTTGAACGGGGTCTGAGGTGCCATTCAAGGAAAGAGAGATATGGGCAAAAAGAGGTTGATCCCCTCAACGATCTCCTCCTATTCATCTGCACCAAATCATTAGAAGAAATCCCAAATCATGTTGTCAAAGGAAAAACTCAACACTTAGCTAGAACAAGCAAGCGAGAGTCCAAGATGAAAATGCCTCATGATTTTCTTTGCTGAATAGCAAATTGTGAGTGAATCATTATGCATTTGTTAGTTTGATAGTTGAATTAGAAATCTCTTAGCCAAAATTAGGCATGGAAGCCTCAAACATTTATTAAATGGATTTTATAAATACCATAAGGCAAGACAAAACAAGGGACAACTGTGAATGAATATTTTGTGATTGTAATCATTTTAAAAATTTGTGTTTTTATTTAATGGAAGCACCTTTGAATACTTGATGCACAATTAATTGTTCATTGGAGCTTAAGCCTGCCTATTTATGGAGGGCCCCTGCAAACAGTGACAGATTTTAACTTGTAAATTTCCCTATCTGTTATTATTTGTTGTAGTATTTTCGCATACGTTCATTTCATAATTCTTAGTCTGATTTTATATTAGATAAGAAGTAGTGATATTTCTTTTGACTAGAAAAGCAATAGTGAAGTTCTCTATTAGTTGTTTTTGGATTGGCGAATATTAATCCTGACCATCTATAGTTTTGATCTTCTTATGATAACATTACAACTCTCTTTTATAGTTTATGAAATTTATTTGACTCATTAAAATACCAGTGGTTTCCTTGTGATTTCTTTGAAATTTCATCAAAAATCATTTCAACTTCATAGCATAGGATGTTTCCCTTCGTAGATTTGGGTATACAGATTTCTTTTAGCTTTCTGTTCAGAGAATTTGTATTCAAAGGTTTTATTAGTTTAAATTTCAGAAGAAGAGTGGCTTTTTTGCAGTTACTTTCTCGAACTTTCAATTTTGAAGAGAGAGTGAGTTAATATAGTTTCCAGTCAACAAGTGAGAGTTAACTTAGTTTCCATTCTGCAAGTGTGAGTTAATATAGTTTTGATTCTGCAAGTGTGAGTTAATATAGTTTTCATTCTGCAAGTGTGAGTTCTTTATGGTTTCAATTTTCAAATAAGAAATATAGATTTAAATTCACAATAATTTTATTTTCATTATATATAAATGTTAATTTCATTTTAAAATAGGAATATAAAACTTAAAAACACATTTCCAATAACTTGATCAATTAATAAATCCAAATTGATAAAAAGGCTTCTCACATATATTATGAACTTTCACTTCATAAGTTTACCAACTACGGTTGATAAATTATCTAATCAATTTAAGACAATTAAATTGACAAACAACTATGTTCCATTGGAAAGTGCTTAGATCTTTGAGAGATTCTATTATGATTAATTATTGCTTCTAAATTGAGCATTTTATATGTTACATTTTTTCTATACTATTAAATATATAAGATTTCATATCATGGAAATACTGAAACAACTATGCAAACATCCTTTCCTGACTTGTGTTTGCTTCATATAACTCTAACTCTTGCATATTTACACCTTGGGAGTGTTCACTTCCCATTTTAAATGACAAGCTGAAGTGGCACAAAACCTTATGATTTTAGATCATTAACAATAATTTCTAAAATCATGCCCCCTCCACTGTGAATGATTTGCAGTGGTATAATAACTTGGTAATTATATTGAGATTATGATGAAACTCTTGTACTGTTACATTTTTTATACATAGTTCTATATAATCCATTGTTTTCTATCTAATCATGAGGCTTGCATTTAGATTCAATCTATGATCTGTGCATAGAGTAATATTAAATTAGTTGTGGCGATGATGTCATTTCCATCAAAACTGGTTGGGGTGGGTATGGTATTACTTATGGGCACCCTAGCTCCAATATTATTATCTATCAAATGATTAGAAAAACACATTAAAATTTTGGTCTAGATTTGAGTACTGCAATGTATGGAAACATCAAATGTGTACATTCTCAAGATATTCTGATTTTCAACTCAAGGAGAATCCTGAGAATAAAAATAGCCCCACGCAGGGACAATTATGTGAAGAATATATACATATCCAATGTTGTAATGAAGAATGAAAGAATTGGTATTATCTTTACTGGGATTTATGGTGAACATCCTAATGATAGATATGATTCTAATTTTATTCCATATATAAAAAACATAACATTTAACGACATCCTTGGTGATGAAAACACAATTGCAGGTTTCTTAGAAGGCATTCAAAATGATCCCCCCAAAGATATTTTCTTATCAAAAATTTAGTTCAATGTTAGCTCAGAGCCTTTCTAGAATTATTAATACATTGGAGGATTCTTAGAGTCAATGAATATGTTGGCTTGAGGAGGCTTGGACCCAGGTTCGGAGTTAGTTGTGCTAACCAAAAACTTGTACACTACTGGCCATTTCGAAAACAACTCATGTAGCAGATGTTGTAGTCTCACCCGAGGCAGTATTGGGGGATGCTAGAACCAGGTTTCTGCATACAAGGGACTATGTGATGTGTTTCTATTAAGCTTCGGACTTATCTCGAACTTCACGAACCCTAACCGTTAAAACTCGAAATTTACAGTAATTAATAGTTACCAAATTTGTGCCCTTGGTCGATTGCTCTAAACATGCACAACATCATATACATAAAGATATCTACTTCTTCAAGAATCTATTAAGTACTTTTCCTCATTAATTGCATTCAACAGATAAAAAATACAACAAATTCAGAGAGAAGAATTAATACACAGATGAATAGATAATTCTCTAAAAGAAGCCTTTGTTATGCTTTAGATCTCCAATTACAGTCCTTTCCAACCATGTGCACACAGCTGTAGGGCCTTCGCACTCAGTCACAGACTTACCAAGGTCTCTGTGTATACAATTGTAGGAGCCTTACCATTCTACCAAGTACAGAACATACAAAACACACCCAAATCCTCACTTCTATCCTACGCTATTTCATTTCTATGACTCTTCTATGGCTCCTTTATATATCCTTCTTCATTATAATACCATGGTCCGTGTATCATGGGAAGGTCTCAAAACATCTTGAATATTAACAAACTAAGGGGCTTTGAATTTATAAAAGGCCCCTTCGACTCCTATCGACTTGCACTATCCATGTTCCGCTCCTCAAAATGTAGAGACTTTAAAATATTTAACAAAACTTTACAAAATTTGACCCAAACGACCTATTAGGTCCATATAATACTAGTTATTACCCCATTACTATTGTAGTTGTATCCCTTATTAATATTTTTGCGCCCCTACTATCCCCATATTATTATTATTATGCCCCATAGGATCCCTCTATTGTTATTTTTGTGGCTTTATATTATTATTGTTAGGTCGGCTCGGTTATATTGTGAGTCCTTAGACTCTTATATATAGAAAGCAGGTTTTGTCATTTGAATCATCCAAGAATTTTTCATTTATGTAATGTAAAGGAGGTTTCCCCTTGAAGAGGCTAAATTCTAAGGTGTTGATATATCTTTTCTATCTTTTTGTGAGCTGGTTTCATAACATTTGGTATCAGAGCTTTGGATTCTAGAGTTTCACTGCTCCAAATAGTTCATCGTCGAATTTTTTCTATAACATTTTTGCTACAATGTTTTAGAAGCTAAAAACAAAACCCATTTGAGATGAAATCGCACTAAACCTCGGTTCCAAATTTCATAGCTTTTCACACTATATTTGCGAAGATATGATTTGAGGAAGTTTGTCTTTTTGCAGACTCCTGAATTACATTCCAAACAGGTGACTTGGGGAAAATCATCATAAATTTCTCTCTAAACATCAGATTGAAATTTCATAAGAAGGTACAGAAATAGGATAGATTTTAGATCCTTATATATATTTTTTAGAGCCAAAGGTTGAAACAGTGACTCGTGGCACGTCGTACAAGTTCACTCTACTGAACTAGTGTATAATCAGGTTAGTGTGGGAGATTTGGCATAACTCTCCCTGGAGAATCCAATTTGGATCAGACTAGTGGCATTGGAAAGAAGACACAGAGGGCTATATTAGATCACAATTTTAGAACTGGATGATCTGAAAGTATAGAGATACATTAGATTCAATATCAAGTTCCTACAAAGTGAAAAAAGGTGTGTAGTTTTTTTAAATTTTTGCATAAGCTTGATTTGAAAAATTAGTTTGAAGGAATTAAAAGGGCATAGTAAAGCATTATTATCAGTAATTGATGCCCCAAGGAAGGAAAATGCAAACACCTAGTAAGCAACCTGAAAGCTCTAGCATGACTCATGAAGAAGAGGAAGAAATTCAACATGATATATCAAAATTACGATACCAAGTTAAACAAGTATCACTTGTACAAAAGCGACAGAATCTAAGATGGATGGTTTAAAGAAAGATGGAGAAGTTAAGATTGATGGTTTAAAGAAAGGCGTATACGCTAAGATGAATGACATGGAAGCTAAGATGGATGATTTGAAGATAGATTTGAAGACAGGTTTGAAGACAAGCATGGAAGATTTGAAGATAGATTTGACAAAGTTTCTACAAGAAATTCTTACTAATGGTGAAAGGGTAGTAAAGGAAACTCATGATGAGAACAAAATAAATGTTAATCAGGATTTCATAGACTCTAATGTTGGACGAAAGACTCACCATATTCCAAAAATCAATATGAGGAAGTTTGATGGCAAGGATCCCACAACATGGATATTAGAGATGGAGTAATTTTTTGATCTCAATAATGTGAAAAACGCACAAAAGGTACGTATTGTAAATTTATATTTGGAACCAAATCAGTTTGTATGGTATCAATGGATTTTCTCTCATAAACAAATTATCACTTGGGAAATGTTACGGAAGAATTGACAACACATTATGAGGATACAAAAAGCCACTCTTTTTTTAGCCAATTGACAAGTCTCAAACAAAAGGGTTCAATAATGGAGAACATTGAGGAGTTCCAAAAATTGAACATAAGGGTAAAAAATATTCTAGAGGACCATAGGATTGATGTGTTCATAGGGACTTTAAAGGATAATATCCAACATGATGTTCACCTTTGGCAACCTGATTCATTAGAAAAGACATTCAGGTTAGCAAGAAAAATGGAAAGCAAAATTATGGTAACCAGGAAGCATACCACTCACAACTATAAAGATGGAAGTTTTGTTGCCCCTAGTATTCCACAACCTATAAGGTTGAAACCACAACAATTGGAAGAAGAAAGAGAAAAAGGGCTTTGTTACAGTTGTGATAGCAAATACACTAAAGGTCATAAGTGTGCTGAGAAGAAATTATTTTGCATAGATCGTGAAGAGGAAGAAGAAAAGGAGCAAGAAAGGTCAAAAGAAGAGGACATACTCCATGAACAAAGCCTATATAAATAGAAATGAATCTAACCATATCTTGTAATGTATTGGCTGGAATTCCACTCCTCAAACCATCAATATAGAAGGACAAATCAAGAAGAAAAAGGTAATAGTGTTGATCGATTCAGGAAGCACCCACAATTTTATTCATTGTAAGATAGCAAAAGAATTGAATTTCTTCCTATATCTAGCACCAGAGTGTCAAGTGATGGTTGCAAATGGAGGAATGATAAATTTCTCTGGAAAGTGCCATAATATTAAGCTATCCATGGGAGAATATGTATTGACTAGCCCAATGCTTTCCATTCCAATGGGAAGTGCTGATGTTGTACTAGGAGTCCAATGGCTACAATCCTTGGCTATAATAGCTTTTAATTTTCACGAACTTTTCATGAAATTTTCTGCAGAAGGAAAGGAATTTGAATTAAGAGCTATTGCAGGGAAACAGGGAAAGGTAATCAGCTCTAACGGTATGAAAAAGCTTCTAAAAAAGGAACAAAGAGGTGTAATTGCACAATTATGTTCACTGGATCTTTCCACATCAGAATCATATATTTCTCCAGATCTCCAAAAAGTCTTGGACAATCATTCCAAGGTATTTAAGACTCCCAAAGGTCTCCCACCTATTCATGATCATGATCATGCTATTCATTTGATTCCAGGAAGTGTTCCTCCAAACGTCAGGCCGTACAGATATCCCTATGCCCAAGAGTGAAATTGAACATATGGTTGCAGAAATGCTAGAGGCTGGTATAATTCAACCTAGTCAAAGTTCTTTCTCTAGTCCAGTAGTATTGGTGCACAAGAAGGATGGATCATGGTGCATGTGTCCGGATTATAGGGAGCTCAACAAGCTCACTATTAAAGATAAGTTTCCCATTCCTGTCATTGATGAATTACTGGATGAATTGCATGGATCAATTTACTTCACCAAGTTGGATCTTCGTTCAGGATATCATCAAATCAGAATGAAGACTGAATACCATTCCAAAAACAGCATTTAGAACTCATGAGGGTCATTATGAATTTTTGGTCATGCCTTTTGGCCTTACCAATGCACCTTCAACATTTCAAGGGTTGATGAATTCAATTTTCAAACCATTCCTTAGAAAGTTTGTGTTAGTAATTTTTTGATGATATACTAATCTACAACAAGTCTTGGAAGGATCATGTTGAACATGTTGATAGGGTGCTACAACTATTGGAGGAGAAACAATTATATGCAAAAAGATCCAATGCTTCTTTGGAGTCCAAGAGGTGGAATATCTAGGTCATATTTTATCTCATGAAGGAGTTAAGGTAGACCCTAGCAAAATTAAAGCCATTAAGGAATGGAAAATCCCCACATCCATAAAGCATCTGCGAGGATTTCTCATGTTGACAGGGTATTATCGCAAGTTTGTTAAGAATTATGGGAGAATAGCAGCACCTCTAACAACATTATTGAAGAAAGATGCATTTTCATGGACTCCAGAAGCAACAAAGGCCTTCGAACATCGTAAAGAGGTAATGTGCTAAGCACCGGTCTTAGCTACACCAGACTTCACAAAAACCTTTATTGTGGAATGTGATGCTTCAGGAAATGGAAATGGTGCTGTTTTAATGCAAGATGAAAGACCCATTGCTTTTGAAAGTCGTCCAATCAAGGGAAAGTTTTTACACAAAGCTATTTATGAGAAGGAAATGTTGGCAATACTCCATGCACTTAAGAAATGGCGACCCTACCTAATGGGAAGACACTTCAAGGTAAAAACGGATCATGATAGCCTTAAATACTTTTTAGAACAAAGATTATCCTCTGAAGAGCAACAAAAGTGGGTCACAAAGATGTTGGGTTATGACTTTGAAATCATCTACAAAAAAGGGAAGCAAAATGTGGTGGCAGATGCACTCTCAAGAAAGGATGAGGATGGGGAAGCATTGTTGTGCGCCATTTCTATTATCCAACCAGATTGGATAAACGAAGCAAGGGAGGAATGGAAGAATGATGAAGAAGTGTGGGCACTTATTCAAAAATTACAACAAGATTCCAGTAAGTCTGATACATTTAGCTGGAAAAATGATTTGTTATGGTACAAAGATCGCTTATAGCTCTGTAAGAATTCCCAGCTAAAACAGAGGATTCTTATGGAATTGCACACTTCTCCCTTAGGAGGGCACTCATGATTTTTAAAAAATTACCACAGGGTTAAGAAGGATTTTTTTTGGGATGGCCTTAAATCAGACATTCAAAAGTTTGTGGCGGAATGTTTGGTTTGCCAACAAAATAAGGTTGAAACAATTAAGACACCGGGTCTATTACAACCTTTATCCATTCCAAGCCAACGTTGGGAGGAGGTTTCAATGGATTTTATCACAGGTTTACACAAATCTGATGGAAAGAGTGTCATCATGGTGGTAGTTGACAGACTTACCAAGTATGCACACTTTTGTGCATTATCACATCCATTTAAAGACAGTACAGTTTCCACGGCATTTATGGAAACAATTCAAAAGCTACATGGAAATCCAAAGATTATTGTAAGTGACAGAGATTCAATTTTCACTGGAAATTTTTGGACAGAACTATTTTCTTGTCTTGGTACTCAGTTAGCTCATAGCTCATCTTATCATCCTCAATCTGATGGGCAAACTGAGATAGTAAACAAATGTTTGGAAGGATATCTTCGTTGCTTTGTATCTGATAAACAGACATAATGGGTCAAATGGCTGCCTCTGGCTGAATGGTGGTATAACACTTCCTTCCATACAGCAACAAAAATGACCCCATTTATGGCACTTTATGGGTATCAACCACCATCCATCACATCATATTTAAGAGAAAATTCTAAGGTTCAGGCAGTGGAACATCACATCGAACATCAACAACAAGTCCTAAAACTCTTAAAGGATAACCTCGTGTTGGCACAAAATAGAATGAAACAACAGGCAGATCAACATCGCAGTGAAAGAAGTTTTGATGTAGGTGATTGGGTATTCCTACGGCTACAACCATATAAGAAAATGTCCCTCAAGCATGTTAAGAAGGACAATAAATTATAACCAAAGTATTACGGTCCATACAAGGTGTTGCAAAATATTGGTACTATGGCATACAAATTGGAGCTTCCTGCAGCTTCTCGATTGCACCGAGTTTTCCATGTTTCATGTTTAAAGAAGGTTATAGGCGACAAGCTCCCAGTTTAAACAATATTGCCAAAACTTGACGAGGAAGGAAAAATTATATTGGAACCGGAAGTAGTCACAGAAACAAGATCTCGACAGCTACAAAATCGATCAATTTCGGAGTATCTTATCAAGTGGAAGAACTTATACGCGGAAGATTCCACATGGGAGGATGAGAATTTTATACAGAAGTATCCAGAACTACTCAAGCGTTGAGGACAACACTTTTTTTGAAGGAGAGGGCATGTTGGGTCCCTATAATACTAGTGATTACCCCATTACTATTGTAGTTATACCCCTTATTAATATTGTTGTGCCCCTATTGCCCCCATTTTGTTATTATTGTGCCCCATAGAATCCCTCTATTGTTATTTTTGTGGCTTTATATTATTATTGTTAGGTCGTCTAGGTTATGTTGTGACTCCTTAGACTCCTATATATAGAAACGAGGTTTTTTCATTTGAATCATTGAAGAATTGTTCATTTATGTAATGTAAAGGAGGTTGCCCCCTCGAAGAGGCTGAATTCTAAGGTGTTGATATATCTTTTCTATCTTTCTTGAAGTTGGTTTCATAACAGTATATCTCTCACGTACACTGATAACGTATATAATGTCAACTACCGGACTTCAAAAACACATTTTTTCATCCAAGGAATACCCATGTTGCATACTTTCAATATTACAGAAAAATGTGAAATACACAAAAATATGTGATTACAATAATGTTTTTTCATGTATTTCAATATCTTTGTGTAGTAGGGTCCATCAAAAGTATCCAAAAATTGATACTTTTTTGATGCAAAAATAAATTATGCAAAATGAGTGCTCCCTCTTGAAATTCGAATAAAATCATGGGGGGATATGTTGAAAAAGTAGTTTTTTTATTTTTCTTTTTTTCTCCAAAAATGATGAATCATCCCCCATGGTTGACATCTTCATACTGAATCCTATTGGTTCTTATAGAATTGATTTTTGTTGTACATTTTAGGCCCATTTTTTAGCTCAAAATTTCTCTAATGGGGGCCTAAATATGCCTCTTCAAATATGAGTCATATAAATTCATTTCCTTCAAAATTGACCACAAAAGATCCATAGATCTAGTCTATAACACGTCCAATATTATTTTGCAATTTCTAACACCTCAACATGTGTGAAAAATTGACATTTTCAAACCCTATACATTAAATCTTGAAATAATACATACCTTCAATAGGCATATACCAGATCTTATGATTTCCCTTCAAGCAACCTTACTCCACAAAAGAATAATATAGTGATGCTTTGTGAAGAGAGGCCAAAAATATGTGCCAAACACCCCAAAATACACCACAGGATGCAATGGATCAGTTTCAAGATTAGCCAAAATAACTATGGGTCAAAATGTCATAGAGATCTGTCAAGAGATGGGTTCACATAGGCTTCAACATAGGTGCAAAAAATACCACATTTCAGAATCAGCAGAACTTATGCCACCAAGAAGGGCCTTAGGAAGGATGAAATTATCACAAATAAAAGGCTCTAAATGTGGTCATGTACAACTACAAAAATCATTATCATAGTCTACAATATTCCTTAGATACACCATCGAAAAATGTGTCAAATGAACCCAGGAATGTCCTTCCAAACGAGGCCAAATATCCCCAACAATTATCACTCAACTTGTCCACAAAAAGGGCTTCAGGAATGGTGTTAGTCTCCCACCAAAAATCCTCAGATAACATCTCAAATTTGCATCAAAATGGTCTAATAATTAGTGAAGAACCAATAAGAAAAAATATCATTAATTGGCCAAGCTATCTCCAAAAACTTGGTGTGCTCCTTTGGATAGGCGTGGAAAAACTAGGCCTCAAAAATCATAGAAGATATGTCAAATTGAGTTCTTGAGATAATCCAAATGGAGGGAAAATGAGCCTTATTTATACTGGTTGATGGCACTTCTATGGGGGGTGACAATAAGAGGGAGTTGACCTCAAATGTTAATTTTTAGAGCCAAAACAATTTATATTATGAGGACGACATGATTTCCAAATTTAATTAATTAATTTTCCCTTGACCATGTCTTATTTTGCATGAGAAATTTACTAGGACAAGATCATCATTAATTTAATTTAATTTTGAAACAAAAATGCCACAAGTAAACCAATCTATAGGCTACTTTTGAAATCTTCTTTGGGGCTTCTTGACTACAAAATGGGGCTCCAAGTTTGATTGGGCATATATCCTCATCCAAGGTTTATGAGGTGTACCACTTATCATTAGATTCATCATAATGAGGAGAATCAAATGAAGATGGCCTTGAGACCAAACATACTCATATTCTTTGTTATTTTTTTCATTGAAGGTGAGGCTTCTTCTAGATGCTACTTGGGTTGACATCAATACAACCAAATTCCAACAATCTCCCCTTTGTTATTGATGGCAACACATGTACTATCATGGTGACTACTTCTCCCTATGAATTCATGCCTTTGACCTTCCTCTTCTGATTTCTCTCCCCCTTTGACATCAATGGTAAAGGGTGACTCCCCCTAACAAGATACCTTCTTCTCTCTTCCTATAACATTCCTTTCTCCCACTGTCTTCTTGGTCGGATTGAATGCATATCAAAGTGAACCTAGTAGAAACTTGAGCTTCTATCAAAGGCACACAAATACTTGATGAAGATGTTAAGTATTTGTTCCTTTGTCCCAATTTATTCTACAATTCTACCTTGATATTCTTCTCTGCAACCTACTCCCGAATGTTGAAGAAATTGTAACTAGGTTTGGTCTTCATAAATGTCCTTTTGATATTTGTATTTATTCAAGAAAATAAATATTATTTTTATATTATTTATCAATGACTTTCTTGCTCATTGAAGTAGGTCAAGCACATGGTTAAGTTCTTCTAGGAAGTCAAAAGGTCAATGTATTTATATAAGACCCTTAGAGGGCATGTTACACTATGTATAAGAATACCTCTAGGACAAGTGCAAGTCCTCAAATTGAAACAACGCCCTCCAAAAGAAAAACAATAAAAATAATGAAGATATGGTCAAGTTGGCCTAAAGACGGAATGTCGGCCTAATGTTTTCCTAGAGGAGGGAGAGTCCTCTATATATAGAGGTTCTCCACTCCCTCATAAAGGCAATAATGAAAGCTCTGAAATCAGCAAAGAGATAAGTCGAGAAAAGGAAGGAGAAGTAAGTCTAAAGGGTCCCCAAAAGTGCAACAAAGGAAGAAGGAAGCTCAAAGAAGGTAGAGGACTATTTCTAGGGCTAGGAAAAGTCACAGGTGTGAAGAGGAGGATAGATTGTGGATATAACAGCAATAGCATTTCAGTGCAATATTTGTTAGTGTTTGGGCTAGATATTGGGCCTACAAGGCCTCCCAAGTCAAGCAAAGAAGTATCTCTCTCTAGCGAAGGTGAAAGGACCCTAATTCACTAAGGGTACCCTTTACACATGGGAAAACTAGGGAAGTAGAACAACATTACAATCATACACCCATACCTCAAGAAGGATTTCGTTTGGTCAACAAAATAAGAAGTATAATTGAGTAAAGGATAGAAGAGGAATATCTCATATAGAAGGCTCACTCAAGGAAGGTTTATCTCTAGACAAGAAACAAAGAAGGAGGACAAAGTGTTGGGGAGAAAAGTGTTGAAAGAAGGAAGTCTAAGTGTCAGGGAACCAAGTGCTAGAAAGGAGGAAGGACTTGACTTGTGCTTGGAGGACATCCTAGTCAAGGGTCTAGGGTTTGGCAGTGATCAATAAGAAGCTTCAATAAGAGAAACTTACCGAAGGGTTTTCCTCTCTAAGAGAGAGAGGTTCTGGCCCTGGTAGAGAGACAACATTTGTGTTCTTGTCTTTATATTTTTGGTAGTAGTTTGATGAAACAAACACACTAATAATAAGAAGAATATCAAGTTAAGATAATTGTAAAAGTGCTTCACTATTTGTTATCAAGTCAAAGAAGAATCATACTACACCTTATTGCCCTAGATTCTTCAACATGGTATTAGAGCTAAGGTGACACATCAAGGAAAGGGCATCTCAAGAACACTCATCAAGGAAGGAAATCTACAAAAGTTGAAGCATCAAGCCAAGAAGTCTCTGTCACAACAAGGAAAATAAGTTTTATACTACACCTCGTTGCCCTAGATTTTTCGACATGATATTAGAGCTAAGGTGACACATCAAGGAAAGGGCATATCAAGAATACTCATCAAGGAAGGACATCTACAAAATTTGAAGCATCAAGCCAAGAAGTGTCTATCACATCGAAGACAAGAAGGTTTATCATTTGTCATTCATCAAGGGAGACTACAAAGCTAGAAGAAGAGCCTTATATAAAGGCACCTACAAAGAAGAGCAGATCAAAGAGGTACCTACATCAAGTCATAAATCATCAAGCAAGTCTCATCATCAAGCAAGCCCACTTAGAGAAAACATCTTTAGGAACATCAAGATTCAAGGAAAGAAAGCCATCAAGGCCTCAAGGAGAAAAGAAGTCAACTAAATTTAAAAATCTATCAAGTCAGTATATGTCCCCTTCTAAATATACATCATTGTATTTTTTCAAGGAAAGAAACAAATTGGTAGGTACCAATAATTTTCTTCAATGGAAGAAGAGGACTGATTTACTTCTCAAGGAGAATGAACTCCTAGAACACATCAAAGGGAATATTACTATTTCTGCTAAGGAAAAAACTCAAGCCTTAGCCAAGTATAATAAGGATGAGACAAAAGCTCAAAGGATTCTAATAGAATCTATCAGGGACTCTCTCATTCCTTATGTCTCCAAATTTGAAACATCAAAAGGAATCTATGATAAACTAGTAGAGGTATTCTCGGTAACCACGACTGGAGAAGTGATATCTCTAAGAAATGAATTGTACAAGATGAAGATATCAAAGGAAGGAATAGATCCCTACTTCATGAAGATCTCTAAGATGGGGGAACAACTTCAAGAGCTAGGGGAAGTCATGTTCGACAAATAAATAACAACTATAGTACTCAATGCTCTACTCATATAAATCATATATGCCAAGAAGGAAGCTACCAAACTAAGTGAAATGTGGTCTCTATGCAAGACAGAGGAATCCAGACTCAAAGCCAAGGAAGATGTGGGATCAAAGGAGCAAGCATTTTCTACCATGGCCAAGAGAAAGGGAAAATTTGGAAAATTTGGTCCACGAAGAACAAACAACAAAGATATGTCCAAAATACAATGCTATGTATGCCAAGAATATGGACACTACAATAGGAATTGTCCTAAACTAAAGAAGGACAACAACAACAAAAGAAAAAGGGAAGAAGCTCATGTGTCTCAAGAAATGAAAGAAGAATACAGGAAGCAAAAGAAGGAAGATCCTATAGATCTCCACTATGATTAAGTCAAACTCTTTACTTAAAGTCTTCTTTCAAAGTTTGAGCAGGATAGGAGCCTGTAGGAATAGAATACAAGTGCATGGATAGAAACATCTTCTAGAATCTAGAAGCATGATATACATAGAGATCAAAATACTCATGTAGAAGGAGCACTTATAAGTAAGATCAAAATGCATGGTAATAAATATCCTCTAGAATATAGGAGCATGGTAGATATAGATCAAGATATTCATGTAAAAGAAGCATACCTAGAATAGGACCTCATCCACTATGAAAGAAAATTGATCATGATTAAGAATCTTAGAAGATCTCCATCATCAAAAGAAAAGAAACATTTGCAAGGCAAGGGTCTTTAAGATCTTCAAAAGAAGGTTCATAAAGCAAAGAAAATGTTTCATTGGGAATCCCATACATGGGATTCAAGAAAATGATGATATGAAGGAAAGATAAGATGAAGCAAGGGACACACAAAGGACAACCAAATGAAGCTAAGATGATCATATGAAAATCCAAATGGGGTATGTATGGATCAAAGTTTATTCATGTCATCAATTTTATACTATTGAGTCATGGGAATAGTTTTATAACATGATCAAGTAAGAAATAATCTCTTTCACCAATGACATGCTCAAAGGCATGTACTACAATGCAGTGAAGGTCAAAAAAAGAAAAATACTCACATAAGGAGTATAAGATTGTTGACTAAGAAGCAAGTAAAGAATAAATGTTGACTAGTTATAAAAGCAAGCAACGAAGAAGTGCTTCCACAAGGAGCATAAGGTGATTGAATAATATATCCAAGAAGAAGGAAGTGAAGAAAGAGATCAAGCATGTGAAGAACACCATGATCACCTAGAATCACTATTTGACAAAATAATTTGAAGACATCTCCTGAATGAAGTAAGGACAACTCTGACTAAGAAAGGAAATGATAAAAGGACCCTTGACACCTATGAAGGCCTTGGATATATGAAAGGTGCAAATAACTTATTCTACTCTATGAAGATGTCATGATGAAGAAGCCATCTAGCAAAAGAACCATTTAATGTTGAAATAATAACATGATGAAGTCATGAAGGACTACTCGACTGAAGCATGGGAACAAGAAAGTTCAATGAAGCATCCATGAGAAGATTATTTAGAAGCATGTTCAAAATGACAAGGGAGTATCTAGATGACAAGAGATCATGATATATGACAAGATCACTTTCCATAAAGGAAGAAATGACATGACAAACCAGGAAGGAAAGTGATCGATGGATGGTGCCGTACCAAAAGGAATTTCGAACGAAGACTTCATGACATCAAAGGGAAGAAGAATGTAGGGCATATGAAGGACCCATGAAGAAGAAGTTGCTGATGAATGGAAAAGTCCCTAGCTAAGAGGAAGTTATAACAAGTTCCCAATTACAAAGGAACTTGACAAGTACCTTGTCAAAGGATACTTGGGCATGTCTTCCTCAATTGAGAGGAAGTGATAGACACAATATTCTTGTCTTCACTTGGGAAGAAAGAATGGGAGGATTAGGTAATCATCTGGCATCTGATACTCTTTGAGTATGTGGGGCATCCAAGACAAGTGTAGGTAATAGGACCAATATTCTTTAGGGTTGGGAACCCAAGACAAGAATAGTCCTAGAAAGTCATACTCAGTGAACACCCAGGTGGGTATGTACCTTGAGAGACAATGAATAAGGTGTCTATAAGTCATTGGTATCGCCAAAATTGTGCTCTGATCTATTGAGAGATAGAGCTATTAGTCAAGGCCTTTCTATGGAACAATGTTGGTTATTATGATGCTATAACAGATGGATTGCAAATCCAGTTTCTCCTATGTGAATTCTTCAAGATTGAAACATAGCCAAACACCTTGTAATGTTGTATGAATACCTCCCAAGTTAAGAGGGATTTCAAGAAAGTGTAACTAGGTTCAGTCTTCATAAATGTACTTTTGATATTTGTATTTGTTCAAGAAAATAAATATTATTTTTATATTATTTGTCAATGAGTTTCTTGCTCACTGAAGTAGGTCAAGTACATGGTTAAGTGCTTCTAGGAAGTCAAAAGGTCAATGTATTTATATAAGACCCTTAGAGGGCATGGTACACTATGTATAAGGTCAAAGGAACACATCCAAGACAAGTTCAAGTCCTCTCCGTGCAACAACGTCCTCCAAAAGAAGAAAAACAATGAAAATAATGAAGATATGGTCAACTCGGCCTAAAGATAGAATGTCAGCCTAATGTCGAGCTAGAGGAGGGAGAGTCCTCTATATATAGAGGTTATCCACTCCCTCATAAAGTCAATAATGCAAGCTCCAAAATCAGTGAAGAGATAAGTTGAGAAAAGGAAGGAGAAGAATGTCTGAAGGGTCCCCAAAAGTGTAGCGAAGGAAGGAGGAAGCTTAGTGAAGGTAGAGGGCTATTTCTGGGGCTAGGAAAAGTCATAGGCACTAAGAGAAGAAGGACAGATTGCAAATATAACAATAGTAGAATTTTAGTGCAATATTTGTTAGTGTTTGGGCTAGATATTGGGCCTACAATGCCTCCCAAGTCAAGCGAAGAAGTCTCTCTCTCTCTAGTGAAGGTGAAAGGACCCTAATTTACTAAGGGTACCATCCACACATGGGAAGACTAGGGTAGTATAACAACATTATATTCATACACCTATACCTCAAGAAGGATCTTGTTTGGTCAACAAAAGAAGAAGTCTACTTGAGCAAATGATAGAAGAGGAATTTCTCATTAGAAGGCTCACTCAAGGAAGGTCTATCTCTAGACAAGAAACAAATAAGGAGGACGAAGTGTTGGGGAGAAAAGTGTCAAAAGAAGGAAGTATGTGTGAGGGAACCAAGTGTAGAAAAGAGGAAGGACTTGACTTGTTCTTGGAGTACATCCTAGTCAAAGGTTTGGCAGTGATCAATAAGAAGCTTCAATAAGAGAAACTTACTGAAGGGTTTTCCTCTCTATGAGAGAGAGGTTTTGGCCCCGGGAGAGAGCCAACATTTGTGTTCTTGTCTTTATGTTTTTTGTAGTAGTTTGATGAAACACACACACTAATAAGAAGAAGAAGATCAAGCTAAGAAAATTGTAAAAGTTCTTCACAAATTGTTATCAAGACAAAGAAGAACCATACTACACCTCATTGCCCTAGATTCTTCAACATCGAATAAAGTGATATTTAATAGGAATGTGTTTTTTAATGAATGATAGTATTTTTGGAGAAACTTATTGCACTCGTGTTTTCACAGAATATCAGAATGGGTTCATCAAATTTCACTTGGATATCTTGCAAATTTTACTTCATTTAGAGAAATCGATTACAACATGCTACTGTTGTAATATAATTTTCTTCTGTTATGGACAAGGATACGAAACACTGCTTCTTGCTTAACCATGAAATAAGACAATCACCCAAATAAAATGTTTCTCCATTGGGGCTTTCAATATTTCTTACTCAATTTGCATCTGTATAATTTGTCAAGGTTAATTCAATCCCTTTATATCATAGTCCAAAATCTATTTCCTTTGAGGTATTAGAAGATCCTTTTCATTGCAACAATATGGGATTCTTTTGGTGCTGCTTGGAATCATGCTACATGTCCAATTGCCTGCATCAAATCTAGTTTCAAAGTCATCACATATAGTAGTTTGTCAATCATCGATCTATATGATCTCTAGTCTGCTTCCTTATATTCATCGTCCTTGTTCAACATGCCACCAGTCGCCATGGGAGTGATAACTTGTTTACAATATTCCATTTGGAACCTCCTCAACATTTTCTTGATATACTTGGTTTGAGAGATGAATATTCCATCATTTTCTCGAGATATCTATAGTCCCAAGAAGAAATTCAACTCACCAAGTAAGGACATATCAAAATCACTTTGCATATTGTTGGAAAATGTTTTCCTTGGCTTGTCATCATCGTTGCCAAAGATGATTTCATCCACATAGACTTAGTGAGATTTAAGTTGTTGTGTTCAATATTTATGTATAGGTTGTTATCGACACTTCCCTTTTGAAAATTTATTGTTGCAAGTACCTATCCAAGCATGCATACAAGGCTCTAGGAGCTTGTTTGAGACCATACAAGGCTTTCTTAAATATGCATACATACTCTTTCTTTTCTGTAAGTAGAAATCTTTTGGGTTGCTATATGTAAACTTATATTTCCAATTCTCCATTTAGAAAGGCTTATTTGACATCCATCTGATAAACCTTATTCTTTCTTGAACAAGCATAATCTAAATACATCTCAATAGCTCTTATCCTAACAACTGGGGAAAACGTCTCTTTAAAATCTATTCCTTCAACCTACACATATCCTTTACATGCCAATCTTTCTTTGTTCCTATTCATGTGACCATCTTTGTTAAGCTTGTTCCTAAAGACCCATTTTGTACCAATGACATTTTTGTCCCTAGGTATTGGAACCTATTCCCATGTTTTATTATTTTTTATTAGATCCATTTCTTCTTCCATGGCTTTGATCCAATGTTCATCATGGTTGGCTTCTTCGAATCTGCTACGACCAGTTGTGGATAGCAACACAATATTTTCTTGTTCTAGCATATGTATTTCTCAACTTATCCTAGTTCCTATTCCTGCATTCATGTCACCAATAATTTGCTTAAGGATGATTCTTTTGATACCATTGTTTAGGAGTTTTAGAATATGTTTGTTGATTATCTTTTGTTTCTTCTTGGTTGGCACTTAACTCTTCATCTAATTTTTCTTCTTCTTTTATTCTTCCTTCTTGTTTTAGTTCTTCTCTTTTTGTTCCTTTGAATATGAGCCTCCTTGCTCGACATTTTTTCCACAAAATTTATCAAATGTTAAATTAATTATTTCAGCTGTATTGTTGAGTCTCAAATTATAACATTTTTATGCCTTGCTTTTGTGTGAGTACCCAACAAATATGCCTTCATCTACCCGAGAATCAAATTTCCTAATCTTCTTATCTCCCCTCTTTATGTAGCATTTATTTTTGAATATTTTGAAGTGCTTTCCTTTTCTCGGTCTCCCCTTGCATAATTCATATGGGATCTTGTCATTGTTGCTTCTAGGAATTCCTCTATTTAGAATGTGCACAATTTTCTCCACTACTTGAACCTAGAAGACATCACCCAATTTGGAATCATTTAATATGGTCCTATTCATTTCATCTATTGTTTGATTTTTTCATTCAACAAATCCATTCTATTATGGTGTGTTGGAATTATTTGATGTAAATTATCCTACATTATTGTATCTTATCATATCTTAAGCACTTGATTCTTAGATCAATTTCATTGTGAACCATCTCTTTCTTGACTTTGAAACATTCAAATGATTCTGACCTTTTCTTTAGAAAACTTACTATTATCATTCTGGTGTAATCATCGATAAAAAATCATGAAGTACTATTCACCTCCTAGTCCTTTAGTTTTCATGGGACCACATAGATCAGTATGGACCAACTCTAATGGTTTTGTAGTGGAATGTTCCTTGGTCTTGAATTCAACCCTTGTCTCTTTTCCATGCTTGTAAGTGCTTGCACATGGTACTTGTTGATTTTGAAATTTTTGACATTTCTCTTACAACTTCCCTTTTAATGATTTTGAAAAGGTCATCAAAGTTTATTTGTCCCATGCTTCTATGCCAAAGACGACTCTCATCCTCTTTATCCAAAAAACACCCTTTTTTTCTAATCTCATCCAGGGTGTATATATCCTTTGGAGTTCTTTTTTTTTCTCCACTAACCTACCTTATTTCTCCCTTCTTATTTCATATTTCCTTGAGTTAAACAAAATCATGTGTCCTTAATCACACATTTTACACTCAATGGATTACAGTTCATATTTTCAATGAGAAAAAATGTCTTATACCATGGAATTCTTGCTTATGAGCTTAATTGTACCCTTTCCTACGACCTCAGTTGAACCTTCATTCCCAAATCTATTCAACCCTTTTCTTCTTTTAGAGATACAAATTTGTTTTTACCCCTTTTCATGCGTGTTGAGAAGCCATTGTCGACATACCATACACTTTTCTTACTTTGGGATTTTAAATAAATCACACAATGTTCATCCTTCTTCTTCCAAACTCTTAAGGTTCTTGTCGAGGAACACTTGTTTCATGTTTTGGCTCCCTTGGAGGCATGTTTAACCTTTACTTTGTTAATTTTCCACTATCATATGTTGTTACAATCACTTTATCCCAATTCTTCTCTTCAATTAGAAATCAATTAATATTCAATGATAAATAACAATTTTATATAGAATAGTAAATGCAATGTACAGTGGAAGATAATCAAGAGCAATAACAAGAGACACCAAATATGGTCAAAGACCAGGGAAAAACCCCACAAGGGGAAAAACCCTCTCAAATTCTTCTTCTTATTATATTATCATAAAAGAGAGATTATGATGATCCAATTCACCATTCAAGACTCAAAGGTTAACATATTTGACTTTTCAACATATCAACATCCAAAATCTAAGAGATGAGCCCATAAGTCAAATATTGTCAAACTATAAAATCTGTAATTTTGGTCAAAGTAAACAACAATCAAAGATGCCCTAACCAGTCCATTAGTCAATAGTCAAACTTCTCCAAAAGAGCTCGGTCAACATCCAAAAAATGTGGCCTTGAAGGCTAGTCAAAATGAAGTCAAAATAGTCTCAAACAACTCAATTAAACTTGGTCAGGGAAAAGAGAAATTTTGTTGTCACAATATGTGGTAAATAGAAGTCAAAACACCCAAAAATACTTGATATTTGTGCCAAAGAATGCAGCCTCCAAAAACATATCCAAAAAATAGGTTAAATCAAGTCAAATGACAAGTAAATGCTGGTCGACGAGTTAGTCAAATTGTCCCAAACAGATGTCAAACTTTGGCCAAGAGAAAATGACCTTCCTCCTTGCACATGTGAAAAGATGACCTTGCAGTTTTAGATGCACGAAACAATCAAGAGAGGAGAGAGAGATGTGTGATCTGTGTCCAAATGAGGTTCCATTGACTTGTATTTATATGCTTCTTTGGAGAGCCAATTTATATTTAAATTCAACTCGTACTTTTGTGCACTTTTGGGTTTTCGTATTAAGAATATATTTTTCCTTGACCAAATTAAATTCTTACAAGGGAAAAGAGGGTCTCCTCTAAATCAGGAAGGTTTTCCAAAGAAGGGAATTTGTCCCTAAGCTGCCAAATTAACACTTCCTCTCAGCTAGGGATAAATTTCTAACTGCATCATATGCCCTATCTCAAATTTCATTTCATCTCTACTCATTTTTACTGATATGCTAAAAACTCTCGAATCTAAAGGAAGAGTTTGACATCATAGGGGATCTCAACCTACCACATTCTATCAAGGACAATAGGCGAGATCTACTTACCGCAATGGAAAGGATCACACTCTATCTTATTGAACTATGATAATAGGTGAGAAAGACTTAAATATCACACTCTATCCTATCTTCTAGCGACAACAAGAGATATTGACTTAAGCATCACACTCTGTCTTATTTTTTATTGATCCTCCATTGGGACCCTTAAGAGTTAAGTGGTAGAAAACCTGAGCAAGGTCAACTTACCAACCCAGGTAAAAATCACACCCTATCTCAAGTCACCTCAAACCATTGGCTAGATGGGGATGCCAAATCCCAACAAGCCCAACTTGTGGGTAGGATTCCAACTAGGTTATACTCTTCTAAGTCCTATAATTTGGCGGGGGGAGATATCCACTCATCATAAATGATAAGGATCACACACACTATACAATGAAAATAGGTGAGATTGACTTACCACAGGGGTAAGGATCACACCCTATCCTATTGTCCAGAGTTCCCTCAACCTCACAAGCCCTGACCGCTCCATTCCTTACCCTAGGAGCTCAACAAGCGGGAAGAGCTATGCTCAGTGTTATCGATCACTCGAGACCCTTTCTCAGGAGTTTCACATCCATCAGTCCAAGTTGTTCTCTGAATACTAAGAACTTCCCTTTCAAAAAATCCTTCTTGAGTATATCTGTTATTTGTTCATCAATTGAAATTTGATGGAGTCTCACTTATCCTCTCTATACCATATCTCGTATGTAATGATACATGATCTCAATATGCATGGAATTATCCTGAAACATGGGATTCTTTACTAATCAGATCCCATTCTTATCATCCCAATATATCATTATCATGTCCAAAATCTATTCAATCGACTCTCAAAAGAGCTTCCTCAACCATGATTCCTCATAGCTAGCCATGCTAGAAGCAATATACTCTACCTGGGTTGTGCTCAAAGCTATGGACTTTTTTTCCCTTCTCATCCAAGATATCATGTTGGAACCCTAAAGCAACATCCTAATGTGCTTTTCTCGTCAATAGCATTTCTAGCTTAGTCAACATCAGTGTACCCATGAAGTCGTACATATCTAGTAGTATATATTAGACCAAGGTTAATGATCCCATGCAAATATCTGAGGACGTGTTTAGCAAAAACCCAGTGTGGATGAAGGGGCTCAATCATGAATTGACTCAAAGTGTTCACTGCAAAACATATATTTGCCCAGGTGTTCATAAGGAACATCAATGTCCTAATCAACTATCGATACTCAGAGGTATTTTCCAAGTTAGGTCCAACAAGATCTCCACATAACTTTCTGAATTTCATCTCCATCAATGTATCCAAGGACTTGCATTCTACCATTCCATTTTTTTCCAAAAATTTCATGAGATATTTTCCTTGAGAAATGAAAATCTCTCTGGGCGTTTTCCACACTTCCAATGCTAGGAAGTAATGCATCAAACCAAAATATTTCATCTTGAACTCGTAAGCTAGCTTCCTCTTACACTCGAGCATCAGAGGCTCACTACCTATCAAGGATAAACCATCAACATATAAAACCAAAATAAAAGGCATGCCTTGGACCACTTTGAAGTATAGGTTTGGCTCAGCGCTACTTCTTGTGAATCCAAGTTTCACTAGGTAGTTGTTGATGTTGGCATACTAGGCTCTAGGGGCTTGCTTCAAGCCATATAGCGCTTTCTTCAACCTGCAAACATGATTATTCTTGTCCTTTACTTCAAATTGTTGAGGTTGTTCAACATATACTTCTCCCAATAGTATGCCATGAAGAGATGGAGTGTTCACATCCATTTCATGAAGAGTCAATCCTTGACTAGCAGTAAGGGAAACAATAGATCTAATGTTGGTGTATCTAGAAACAAGAGAAAATATAGCATCATAATCTTCTCCCTCTTTCTAGGATAGACTTCTAGCCACAAACCTCACTTTATATTTATCAATGCTCCCATTAGCTTCATGCTTGATCTTGTATAACCATTTCAAAGTCACAACATATTTTCCCTTAGGTTCAGGAATGACATCCCATACATCATTCTTCATAATGGGTCCATACACATGACATCCTTCCAAACCTATTTTTTCATAACTTCTTCAAAGTTGGGAGGCTCACCCTAAATTATGGAGCTCATAGCTACAACATATCTCTAGTATCAGCCTACCTTCTTACCTTCTCTAAAAATACCTCTAAAATTGGCATGTACCTTAGCATATTGTAATGTATCACAAATCCATAATGGTCTCTTCCTAGCAGGGGGATCACTTGGAGGAGAATCCAAGGGGTCCATAGGCTCCATGGGCCATCAACAATATCCTTCTCAGATTTTGACATATAAGGACCTTCTAATGGGTCCGTATCATCATCTTTCTTCTGAGGAGGAGGTAGAGGAAGGTAACTTTATTTTCCAAGTGAAACATCTTCACCAATATTTACATCCTTGCTAAACTTGATTTTTCTTTGCCTAAGGGAAACATCTTCATCAATATTTACATCCCTACTAAACTTGATTTTTCTTTGCCCATATATATATATATGTGTGTGTGTGTGTGTGTGTGTGTGTGTATATGTATATGTATATGTATATGTATATGTATATGTATATGTATATGTATGTATATGTATGTATATACATACATACATACATACATACATACATACATACATACATACATACATACATACATACATACATACATACTACATACATACATAATATATATATATATATAATAATATATAATATAATATATATATATAATATATATATATATTTTATTTTAATAAAAGAAGAAAGGTTAAAAACATTATATCTTGTTTTAGAATTTATTAAATAATATCAAAAAAAATGAGAGTTTTATGGAGTTGGACTATATTATATATATATATATAATAGATTATATATATATATCATTCATTCTAAAAGCTTTAGTCTTTTCACAATATCCAATAAATATACCTTTCTTTCCAATGGCTTCCAACTTGTTCCTCTTATCACTTGGCGCATGAAAGTATATGAGACAACAAAATATCATGAGATGTCCAATACTAGGCTTCACACCTGTGAATACTTTTGAGATTTTTGTTATCTAGGGCCTGATGAGGGATCTTGATTTGAAGATAGACTGTTGTATTTGTAGCTTCTCCCCAGAGGAACTTCGACAACTTTTGATCATGCAACATAGCTTGAGAAACTTCCATGGTGGACATGTTCTTTTTTTCAACCACAATATTCTACTCAGGGTTTTGAGGTACAATAGTTTCCTTCTTGATTCCATCCCTTTTACAAAAGCAAATGATCTCATTTGAAATATATTCTCCACCATTATGGAACCTGAAACTTTGATTCTATTCCCTGTTTGATTCTCTAACAATGCCTTGAATTCCTTGAACATGTCAAATGCCTCATCCTTATGCTTCAAGTAGAATATATATGTTTTCCTGGAGAATTCATCAATAAATATTATTAAGTAGAGATGACCACCAAGATAGTGCACTGGCATGGTTCCATATAAATCAGAATGGATGAGTTGAAGAATATCATTGGTCTTGTTCTTGCTAGAGGGGAATGGTCTCCTTGCCTTCTTTCCACTGGCACATCCTAGACATACTCCATCATGACTAGATTGATCATTAAGCATCCCAGAAACCAACTTCTTTAATTTAGGTAGGGCTTCATAATGTAGATATGTCAACCTTCAGTTCCATATCTCACTTTGATAATTGATTTCATGGATAATTTCTCACAAAGGTCTTCCATTGACTCTATAGAGCCCTTCATTTCTAGATCCCAAGATAAAATCATCCCTCATGCGAGATTCCATAGGCCAAGTGACAAATTTTTCCCTTATGAAATCTACTCTCATCCCTTTGTCACCTTTGTCTTCCAAGGCAGATATAGATACCAAGTTCTTCTTTATCCTTGTAACATACATCACATCATGAAGAAGAGTGGATTCACCAGAGTCCAAATGACATTTGACAGAACTAAAACCTTTCACTACATGAGTAGAGTTATCTCAAAGGATGATATTTCGATTTGACTCCCTGTCAACCAAGTTTGAGAGGATTTCCTGGTATCCAGAGAAAATTCTACAAGCCCCATTATCTACCAACCATTTATCATATGAATCTGCAGGCAAAGAACTAGAAAGAAATAAATAAGAATGTATTAAGAATGTATTAAAATTGCGAATCAATTACATTATTCTCATACCTGGAGTTCCTTGAATTATTTTGAGGTCGATGGCCTTATTCATGACCATCTAGAGCATCACCTCTTCTTCAATCATCTCCTCTTCTTCGATCATCTCCTTTTCTTCCATTATTGAAACTATTTTTGTTGGAGCCGTGATTGTTGTTGTAGTTGGATCTTGGAGCATCTCTCTTTTCCAAACATTCTCAGGCATAATGGCCATGCTTGTGACAATTGAAGCATTCAATTATTTTTCCTCTTCTAATAAAGTCCTTTGATTAAGGGGGAGGTATTCTTGAACCAGATGGTCTTTCTCTTCCTTTTCTCTTCTTATCTTGACCAACAAATGTAGAGGGATCTCCTTCTTCATGCTTTCTAATCCTCCCTTTGGCAATTATACTAGTCTCTTATTGAGTACATTTAACAACAAGCTCATCAAAATTCAGGAGATTAATATTGTTGCTTATAGTGGTAATGAAGGTTTTTCATATAGGAGGACGACCTTGAAGAGTAACCACCAACTCTCTATTAGATATAAGCTATCCTACAATATGCAATTTATCTCTTATATGGGATACCCTCATGACATAAGCTTGCACATATTCTCCCTTCATCTTCATGTTCTTGAGTTGATTTTTCAAGGAGAGGATATGATTGAGTTGTTTACCTTATACATCCGACTCAGCTTCTTCAAGCTTACGGCATAAACTAGTAAATGATCTTGCAAAGAGTCAATGAGCATTTTCTTGGCTTTGAGATCACCTTTCTTATACTTGGATTGCACAGTAGCAGAAGCATTCTTTGGAGGCTCAAGTACCTTTCCTTCTACATATTCCAAAACATCAGTGTCATCTAATATGTCTTCCAACCTAATATTCCAAGAAACAAAGTTAGATGAATCACCCAACTTCTCATTGTACTTGAAATAAGAGGTATTCAATTTGACCAAGTTAAATAGGATACTTTAGCTTCTTCCAAAGATGATTTCTCTTGTCTCTTGATTCCTTGGGCTTGTCTTCACCTTAGCTCTAGTCTCATGTTAATTGTCTACTATTCTATGTTGTTATATTCACTTTATCCCAATCATTCTCTTTAATTAATAATCAATTAATCTTACAATGATAAATAACAATTGTAGATAGAATATCCAGATGTGGGTGATTCATTTCATAGTTAATGAGTTCATTTATGAACGTCGGCATAGTGTCCTGCAGCCTAAAGTGGAGCGCCCATCTCCAAGTTAGCACAAAGCCCAAGATGGTTCACATTATGTCTATTCAAATCATCATGTAGGTTGATTTAATGCTCCTACTCGATAGTTACATGGTCCAGATGGTTCTATTCAGGAAGTTCGCAATCCCTCCACATATGGTTTGCTATATGGCTTTTTGTTGTGGCTCATCCCTTTTGAAGCATCCTCGCCTAGGATACACCTCTGCTATCAGTGATAAGCCCAAGCATATTCAAGTGCCTAACTTCCATTGCTATTCCCCATCCGGCTACCACTGCTTTGGGCATGCAAGCTATATTCTCTGCTGTTTGTTTTATCCTTGTGTTCCTACTTGGTCCAGTATTATTTGGTTCAGCAGAATCGCCATGGTCTGGCAAAGATTTTCGAGTCGTCATGGTGGAAGCCGAGGAGGAGGAGGTCGTAGGCGATCTCAGTCTTCTCAGCCTGCCCCTCATGCCAGGATGCCCCCATCTAGTCCCTCCCGCAGGCCACTCCTGTATCATGCGTTTCAAAATTTCAATTTCAGGTTCCAAAGCAGTTTAAATCGGCCAATCATTTCTGCTAACATTTCCATTATCTTCATGGAGGAGGAGTCTTCTATCCCTGTCTCTGCTAGCGACATGGCGGAATCTTCTCGGGAAGGTCTCAGAATCGCAGGTGGCCATGGCGCAAAGCAACAGTAGGGCAATATTGGTCAGACAAGTGAGCAAGGTGGATTGCAGGAAGCGGATAAGGGAACTGAAGGTAGTTCGAGCAGTGATCCTATGGATATGCAGCAAGGCGGTTGCTGCCATGGCGCTTTGGCATCGTTGGAAGATGACGGATGTTCAAGCAACTCTCCTCAGGCTCTGAATCTCCCGGGTTGTAGCAGGGAGGGCGAGGTGAAGCACGATGAAGATATTTGGTATGGCAATGAATGTTTGGTGGAGGAAGTGTAGCCAGACCAAGATAAGCTCATTTGATGACTCCTGTCTACCTTCTTAGTACTCTTTTTGTTTGTTTTTGGGTCCAACAATTATATGGTGTTGTCGGCGCGGTCAGGAGTTTTTCACTCTGTTTTTGGTTATGTACTTATGGTCTGGAAGATGGAAAATCTTACTCCAACTTGGATGTGTGATCACTGTAAATGGTCTCCCCAAATATGGGATAGCTCTGTCAATTTTGAAAGCATGCAGGTCCTATATGTCGAGGCTCAGTCCTCCTTGTAATTTTACTGTTACCTTACTTTAATAGATTTAGCATTTACTGAGAAAAAAAAACAATTGTAGATAGAACAATAAATGCAATTTACAATAGAAGACAATCAAGAGTAATAACGAGAGAGACCAAATTTGGTCAAAGACCCGGGAAAAACCCTACCAGGGGGGGAAACCCTTCCAGATTCTTCTTCTTATTAGATTTTCATAAAATGTTCAACAAAGAGATTACAATAATCCAATTCACCTTTCAAGAGTCAAATATCAACATCTTTGAATTTTCAACATACCAATATCCAAAATCTAAGAGATGAGCCCAAAAGTCAAATTTGGTCAAACTATAAAATTTGTAATTTTGGTCAAAATAAACAATAGTAAAATATGCCATAACTAGTCCAAAATTCAATGATCAAACTTCTCTAAAAGATCTCAGTCAACTGCCCAAAATGTAGCCTTGAATGTTGGTCAAAATAAAGTCAAAACAGTCCCAAACAACTTGATCAAACCTAGTCAACGAAGAGAGAAAGTCTGCTATCATAATATGCAGTAAAAGACTACTGTCAATATAGATCAAACTACCCAAAAATCCTCAATATGTGCCATGTGGCCTCCAAGAAAAAATCCAAATTAGGTCAAATCAAGTCAAATTTGGTCAATGAGCTAGTCAAATTATCCCAAATAAAAGTCAAAATTTGGCCAACAAAAAAGACCTCCTTCCTCCTTACACTTGTGAAAAAAATATCTTGCAAACAAACCAATAAAGAGAGGAGAGAGAGATGTGTGTTGTGTGTCCAAATGAGGTTTCACTGACTAATATTTATATCCTTATTTGCAGATTCAATTTGTCTTTAAATCTATTTTGTGTACTTTTGGGTTTTCACATTAAAATTATATTTTTCCTTGACCAAATTAAATTTTTAAGGGAAATGAGGGTCTTCCTTGAATGAGGAAGGCTTTCTAAAGGATGGAATTTGTCCCTAAGGTTCCAAATTAACATAATATTTTGCTACACGTCCAAAATTGTTTCATTTATAGCACTCTGCTTCATTGTTTAAGTATTCAAACTTGTTATTTCAGGTTTTCACATTAAAATTATATTTTTCCTTGACTAAATTAAATTCTTAAGGGAAGTGAGGGTCTTCTCTAAATGAGGAAGGTTTTCTAAAGGATGGAATTTCAAACTTGTTATTTTGGGTTTTCACATTAAAATTATATTTTTCCTTGACCAAATTAAATTCTTAAGAGAAATGAGGATCTTCTTTGAATGAGGAAGGTTTTCTAAAGGATGGAATTTGTCCTTGAGGTTCCAAATTAATATAGTATTTAGCTACATGTCCAAAATTGTTTCATTTATAGCACTTTGCTTCATTGTTTAAGTATTCAAACTTGTTATAATTTCGATTATACACTTCCTGAAATATTCTAGGATATTCATTCCTAGAATAATTTCTAATGTTTCTTCTATTTTTACCGTAGGCTTTATAGTTCACTGTCCAAAATTGCTGCAAGAATAGTAATTTCTAATGTTTCTTCTATTTTTATTGTAGGCTTTATAGTTCACTGTCCAAAATTGTTGCAAGAATAGTAATTTCTAATGTTTCTTCTATAGTTCACTGTCCAAAATTGTTGCAAGAATAGTAATTTCTAATGTTTCTTCTATTTTTATCGTAGGCTTTATAGTTCACTGTCCAAAATTGTTGCAAGAATAGTAATTTCTAATGTTTCTTCTATTTTTATTGTAGGCTTTATAGTTCACTGTCCAAAATTGTTGCAAGAATAGTAATTTCTAATGTTTCTTCTATTTTTATTGTAGGCTTTATAGTTCACTGTCCAAAATTGTTGCAAGAATAGCAATTTCTAATGTTTCTTCTATAGTTCACTGTCCAAAATTGTTGCAAGAATAGTAATTTCTAATGTTTCTTATATTTTTATCGTAGGCTTTATAGTTCACTGTCCAAAATTGTTGCAAGAATAGTAATTTCTAATATTTCTTCTATTTTCATCGTAGGCTTTACAGTTTACTGTCCAAAATTGTTGCAAGAATAGTTTACTGTCCAAAATTTTGCAAGAATAGTAATTTCTAAAGTTTCTTCTATTTTTACCATAGCCAGTTTCTTCTATTTTTACCATAGCCTTTACTGTTTATAGCCTTAGCCTTGTGTCCAAAATTGTTGAAGAATAGTAATTTCTAATGTTTCTTCTATTTTTACGGCTTTACAGTTTATAGCCTTGTGTCCAAAATTGTTGCAAGAATAGTAATTTCTAATGTTTCTTCTATTTTTACCGCTTTACACTTTACAACCTTTGTCCAAAATTGTTGCAAGAATAGCAATTTCTAATGTTTCTTCTATCATTACTGTAGGCTTTATAGTTTACAGCCTTTGTCCAAAATTGTTGCAAGAATAGCAATTTCTAATGTTTCTTCTATTATTACCGTAAGCTTTTACAGCCTTTGTCCAAAATTGTTGCAAGAATAGCAATTTCTAATGTTTCTTCTATTATTACGGTAGGCTTTATAGTTTACAACCTTGTGTCCAAAATTGTTGCAAGAATAGTAATTTCTAATGTTTCTTCTATTTTTACCGTAGGCTTTATGATTTATAGCCTTGTGTCCAAAATTGTTGCAAGAATAGCATACATTAAGGAAGATAGTTTGATACCTACGAGGAGGATGTTTTATGTGGTGAAAAAATCCAAAGACCTCCTCCTTTAGATTTCTTTATTGCAGGTTCTTGATTTTGCATGTTTTGATGTTGAGGATCCTTAATAATA
Organism: Pinus taeda; assembly: GCA_000404065.3. Taxonomy (NCBI): domain Eukaryota; kingdom Viridiplantae; phylum Streptophyta; class Pinopsida; order Pinales; family Pinaceae; genus Pinus; species Pinus taeda. The sequence continues at coordinate 254,451 of APFE030730522.1, forward strand.
TCTGCATATGTTTTTTGTTTGGCTTCCTTTTTTGTCATTGCGGAGCTTGAACAATGAACATGGGCTTATCTTAGTCCTGTCTTGTCATTAAATGATATTTGACTGATAATTTCATCTAATACTATGGTGTTGTTCACAAAGCTTTTTTGGATATCCATTTTAAGTGCTTCCTTTCATAGAGAGACTAGTTCTACTTCTAAATCCTCCTTTATCTTAGTATTTTCTTCCAACTCCCTTTTGATTATCTGACTCTTTAGTCTTCTTGTTGAGAATTTTTGCTTGTTCTTTTAGTTCACTCAAACTGGCTTCCAATGCCTTGACATTCCTTCTTTCTACCTTTAGGTCCTTTAAGGTGCTGACAAGTTCCCTTTCAAGTTCTACCTTGCCTTCTTCTTCATTCTCTTCAGGAGATTCCTTTCGGTTATCCCTTTTCATGAATAACAATATTCCTATGTCATTTTCACTATTGATAAATATTTCTTAATCAGATGAGGAGCTATCTTCTTTTGAATAGAAAATTTTGTTGAAGGCTTTAATTTTACCTTGTTTCTTGTATTTTCTTTTATTCTTCTTTACTTTCCTATGAGCTTTTTCTTCATTAATTTGAGTTCTTTACATAGGGAAATTTTGAAGAAAAATGACCAATTTCACCACAACTGAAACACTTTAAGAGAAGCTTACCTTTGTACTTTCTTGTTCCTCTTTTCAACTTCCTCACATAGTTGGCTATTTCTTCATCTAAAATTTCGTTACATATGCAATTAGGGCTTGGTTTTGACCATTTCTTGTTTTTCCTTGTCTCCTTGGATGTTGTAAAAGTTGCTTCTCTCTTATATGAATTCTATTCTCATTCTGTTGGTTCTAAACATCTTCTAAGTCAAATATTTATTATATTATAGAGACTTTAGAGTCAAATCTCATTGGAAGTGATCTTAGTATCTTTCAAAAAATTACCTTGTTTTTTATTTGCTCTCTCAATCCTTACATTGTGTTTACTAATTCATCAACCTAGAGAAAATAGGTTGCAATATTTTCATCTTCACACCTTCTTAATTTCTCAAATTATCCTTTAAAAGTATGAAAAGTATGAATCTTGACCTCCTTCACCATTTTTTCCCCTTCATATATGTTTTGAAGCTTATCCCAAACTTCTTTTGCAGATGTGTAATGCATTATTTTAACATACATTGAATTTATTAGACCATTTAAAATATCATTTTTTGGCTTTAACATTACTATCATAAGGCTTCTTACCTACATCATCTGTTGGAGGAGTCGAGGGTTGAGGGTTCTTTGTTTCCAGTTATTATAAAGTGCCAAACATCATATCCCTATGCTTTCCCATATGCTTTCATACTTCCACTCCAAATCACATTGTTTTGTCCATTAAATAGTGGAAGTATATTCTTTGTGCAATATTTAGTCTCCCTTCTAGTGGTTAGACTCCTTGTGGAGGAGCCCACTATGATACTAACTGTTGGAAAAACTGAGAGGGGGGTGAATTAGTATTTCACATACAATTAGTTAATTATAAATTTTAGATTATGAAAAAAAGACCAATAATCATCAACATATCATAAGAGAAATACACAAAATATTTTTAGGTGAAAACTGTTCTAGGAGAAAAACCAACAAATGCTTTTCTAATAATAAAAACCACAGAATGCTTTTCTAATAATTTATGATTACAAAAAATTCTCAACTCCAACCAAAATGGAAGATTCAACTTCCAAGTACTATATGAAAGCATTCAATTTATTTGTAGGAGAAAAACCACCGAATGCTTTTCTAATAATTTATGAGTACAAAAATTTCTCAACTCCAACCAAAAGGGGAGATTCAACTTCCAATTACTATATGAAAGAATTCAATTTATTAGGAAGCTCCAACTCCTGAAAGGATGCTCCTACACCATGGTTTTACTAGATCCAATTGGAAGAACACTCCAACGCCCTAGTTTTATCAGCTCCAACTGAAATGGTGCTTCAACACCTTGCAAGTTCCAACTTTCCCTAACACCACCCTGCCACCCTGAAGTACTTTCATCCTCCAACCTAAAGAAGACTTCACTCTCCTTTCTTACTCCACCCAACCACCTTGAAAAGATATAAGAAAATATAGAACCAATTTATGGGTTCTCATACTAGGGAAATGACACATTTACAAAGACATTCTTTTAAGTTTCTTTATTGCTAATATATGTTCTTGATATACAATGATTTGGTAATCTTCAAAAAATACTCTTTGTCTACTGCTAATTTCATACCTCAAGACTACTTATGTATACCTTTTATGTACACAATAAGCTATATTATGTCAATTGTTAGACTTCAGAGATCTACAATATGATAAATAAAATTGTTTATCATTGGGTTATGGTTGGAAATATATACATATATACATACATACATACATACATACATACATACATACATACATATAGATATTATTTTGCCAACCACAACCCAATGATAAACACATTTATTTTAACTCTATTCCATACCTTGTTAATCTTGCTAATGATGATAAGCCACTTGATCTTGCTTCATATTTGTCAAGAATTATTCTTGAATATTATGTTGAGTGGTCTAAAGATTGCATAAGAATCAATCCACTTCCTCAACATTCACTTTAGATTTAGCCTTTGCTTAACTTCATATTTGTCCAGAAGTTCCAAGATGCCTAGAACTTAAAGTTTGCTTGGATGCAACTTCAAATAATTCACAAGATGATGAGAATATTGGCTCAGGAAACTTTTTCACAAATGTTAAAAAACAATCTTAGAAATGACTCAAATAGCATACCTAAATGGACCAATCTTAGACTCAGTCTTGGACTAGGGCTTTAACAGGCCTCTTCAAATATCTATCATAGAAATGCATTGTCTTCAAAATTGACTGTAAAAGATCCACAAATCTGGTGTCTAACATGTCTAATATTCTTTTGAAATTTCCAACACCTCAACATATGTGAAGAAGACCTTAAACCTTGAAATGAAATCTTGAATATGCATATACCAGATCTTGTGATTTCCCTTCAATCAGCCTTACTCCACAAAATAATAACACAACAATGCGTTGTTAAGGGAGGCCAAAAAAATATGCCAAATACCCAAAAATATACCACATAATGCAATGAATTTCAAGATCAACCAAAATAATTATGGGTAAAAATGTCATAAATATTTGTTAAGAGAAGGGTCTGAATATGCTTCAACATAGGTTCAAAAAAAACCTTGACACATTTCAAGCTTAGCCGAATTTATGTCACCAAGAAGGGCCTCAAGAAGACTGAGATTATCACATAGATGAGGCTATGAATGTGTTCATATACAACTACGAAAGCCCTTATCATAATCTACAATATTCCTTAGATCAACCACAAAAAATTGCATCAAATGAACCCAAACATGTCTTTCAACAAGGGGCCAAATATCCTAGCAATCAACCTTAAATCCATTCGCAAAAAGGGCTTTACAAATGACCTTAGTCTCCCACAGAAAATCCTCATAGAACACCTTAGATCTATCTTAGAAAGTTTTAATGGTCTCAAAATATTCTCAATAACTCGACGAAGGAACATTAAGAAAAGATAATCATTTAATGCCCAAACTCTCCAAAATCACAGTCGGCACCTTCGGATAGACATGAAAAAACTACCTGAGAAACCACATAAGATATGTCAAATTGAGTGCTTGAGATAATCCAAATGGAGGAAAATGAGCCTTATTTATACGGGATCCAGACACTTCTAGAGGGGGCATGCCGAAATGATAATATGAGGGAGATAACCTCAAATTTAAATTTAAATTTTTATTTTTGTAGCCAGTTTTTTTTAACTTAGGAGGTTGACATGATTTACAAATTTTATTAATTATTTTCCCTTGATGAAGAAACAATAAGAAAAGATAATCATTTAATTCCTAAACTATCTCCAAAAGCTCAGCCTGAACCTCAAATTTAAATTTAAATTTTGATTTTTGTAGCCAGTTTTTTTTAACTTAGGAGGTTGACATGATTTACAAATTATATTAATTATTTTCCCTTGATGAAGAAACAATAAGAAAAGATAATCATTTAATTCCTAAACTATCTCCAAAAGCTCAGCCTGCTCCTTCAGATAGACATGAAAAAACATATGTAAAATGAGTGTTTGAGATAATCCAAATGGAGGAAAATGAGCCTTATTTATACGGGCTTCAGACACTTCTAGAGGGGGCATGGTGAATTTACAATATGAGGGAGATAACCTCAAAATTAAATTTAAATTTAAATTTTGATTTTTGGAGCCAAATTTTTTTTTATCTTAGGAGGTCATCATGATTTTCAAATTTTATTAATTATTTTTCCCTTGACCATGTCTTCTTTTGCAAACGAAATTTACTAAGACAAGCCCATCATTAATTTAACTTAATTTTTGAAATAAAAATGCCACAAATAAACCAATTTATAGGTTTCTTACAACATATTCTTTGGGGCTGCTTGACGACAAAATGGGGCTCCAACTTTGATAGGGCATGTCTCCTCAACTATGAAGAGTTATAAGGCATGCCATCTACTGTTACAATTGTCATGGAGAAGAATAAAATGAAGATGGTCTTGAGTGCACACATATTGATCTTCCTTTTAATTTTGTTATTAAAGACAAGGTGTCTTTTCGTTGTTGCTTGGGTTGACATCAATTACAAACAAATTCCAACATACTTGAATTCCAATTCCATGGGGTTTTGTTAACTATTTTGAAAGATAAACTACATGGTTACTTACCAACTTGAATTTCCTTGGGTCTAAATTTCATTAACATGAGACAACATTTAATTTAAAAAAGAAAAGTCTAATTTGTCTTCCATCTATATTTCTTTGACTTGAAATAATAAAGATATTTTTCAAAAAAATTAGTATTATAATTCAAGGATAAAGTGTATTTGCTAAAATTTTCAAAAGTATTTTTTATTTCATGTTATAGAAACTTAGATCCAAGCCAACTTAATTTAGTAAGGCAAGTATAAATGATAATTTGTCTTAGAAATAATTAAGAAGTTCCCAAAGAATTCAAAATGAAGTCACTAGTCATTGTAACTTCTTTGAGGGAAGATTAGAGAAAAAAATGCAATAATCCTCAATGCAACAACTTAATAACTAATCATAGATGAGTTTGCCTTTACATATAGCAAAGTGCTTTGAAAATACAAATTTGACGTGCTAAATTTTCTTAAAAGTATCTAAGTGAGCTCATGTTAGATAAACTTAAACCTAAGCCAACTCAAGTTAGCATGACATATAACTATGATAAAATATTGAAGAATTTCCCATGAAATAAAAAGTCGTCACTAGTCATTATAACTACTCTCAAGGAAGATTATAGAGAAATTCCTTATTTGTGGGAGAATTTTAGCAAAGGATTTTAGTTTTCACCCTCAATATAAATTGTATTGTTAATAGTGAGCTAAATGAATTTGAAATGTTGTTTTTCCATGCACATTTACGTTAATAACTAGCAAGACAATATGTTTGACATTATCATTTTATCAACTAAAGGTTAATTTCCACTGACCAATTCTTTTTTTAATATTAACATGTATTTGATGATACTTTGGATAGATTAGAGGCGACCATTCAATGAGCCTTCATTTAGGTTTTGGATTGCCAATAACTAGCAAGACAACATGTTTGACATTATCATTTTATCAACTAAAAGTTAATTTCTAATGACCATTTTTTTTGTATTAACATGTATTTGATGGTACCTGGCATAGATTAGAGGTGACCATTCAATGAGCCTTCATTGAGGTTTTGGATGGTCATTATTGTTGTTCAACCATCATATGATGTTCAAACCAAGTCTAGGATTTTGAGAGAGTAAGTGGAGAAACATAAAATACAAATTTTCTAAACTCATTGACAAATGAAATTATAAAAGGTTCTTTTCGGTTGATGCTACACTATTGAGTTACTTAAATTAGAATGTACTTTTGATCCAAGTTAGTAATAGAATTTACTTGCCAAAATAAAAGATCATAAGCTTCTATTTAAAATTTACTTAGCCATAATACGAAGTCATAACCATATACTCGCATACTAATTACACTTCATGACCTCTTTTCTCTTTTGTCAAATCCTTAGCAATTCCTTTCTCTAAAATTATAATTTTCAGTGCATGTAAGTAAAGGGATTTAACCCTAACTTCGTGGGTCAAAATGCTAATGTAATTGACCACCTCAAAATATGGCATTTTGATGTTATTGATTGAGGCATGTCTCATATACAAAAGTTTTATGTTTCCTATTCTTTTTATGTAAGGGGATTTGTAGCTAAATTTGTCAATAAAAAATAGCATTTCATTTGGTTTGAAAAAAAAACATACGAAGAGGATGAGTTGATAAATATTTGTACTTAAGAACTAATAGCTCGAGCAAATTTAATTGTTAAAATCATATATTTTATATATAGAAATAATGAAGGGTTCAAATCCCATGGAGTAATGTATAAACACCTTCCTATTAAATAGTGAAAATTATAAAAAAAATATTTTATTCTATAAACAATAAATACTATATACTATATATCAATTTGATATTTAATTAAATTAACTAAAAAAAATTATTGTTTATTATAACTTAAATCTTAATTATAAATATTATTTTAATAACATTTATAAAATATATTAAAAATATAACATATATATAAATAAATAATAAATACATATTATTATTATTATAATTTCATAATACTCCAGTAAATTATTTTATAAATTTTTTGTATTAATGAACAAGAAAATATGGATTATAGAATTTCCTATTAATGATGAGTCATCAATGAATGTGTGTACAAGGAAGGTGGAAAATAGTGTAGTTTTTGTTGTTTTAACATGCTCCATACTTGTGAGTCTAGTATGTGTTAATATAAATGTGCATTGCTTCTAACAGAGGAATTTATGTTAGGATGTAAAATTGTATTATTTATATAAATTAATTAGGGAATGTATTAAATAAATATTAATATGATGATTTCAAATTGTTTTTGATAAATATTAAGATGTGATGATTTCAAATATAAATGTGTTAATATAAATGTGCATAGGAGTTTATGTTAGGATGTAAAATTGTATTATTTATATAAAGTAATTAGGGATGTACTAAATAAATATTAATATGTGATTATTTCAAATTGTTTTTGATAAATATTAAGATGTGATGATTTCAAATATAAATGTGTTAATATAAATGTGCATTGTTCGTAACAGTGGATGTTTGTGTTAGGATGTAAATTAATTAAGGGGTGTATTGAATAAATATTAATATGTGATGGTTTTTTTGATAAGTATTAAGATGTGATGATTTCAAATGGTTTTTCAGTTTAGTGAGATGATGCATGTGGTTAGAGATTTAATTGGTTAAAATTATGTTGAAGAATATGAGTGAGAGTTTAATCTAAGTTAATATTTAATAATTTTTTTGGTTAAGTTTGGTAGATTTTTTTTTTCATTTACTTATAAGCAAATTTACACCATATAGATTGGCTAGGTGGCTTCAATTTTTCCATTGGCAAACCGAGTTTGTTGGCCACCTATCTGCATTATATGTCATCCAAAAACATAAAAGTTTTAGTCTTTCTATCCAAGCTATATATGTCTATGTTTCATGACCATACTCTAGATTTCTATCTATATTCTTGCATAACAAAAAGTAAAAGTTATGTGCATATAAAACAAAATTAAACAAGGGAGTTTGTCTAGTCATTCTATTCCTCCGAGGTCGATTCCACTGGCGCAAGGTCTTTGAAATTTGATCCAGGCATCTCAGACAGTTCCAAGGTATATGGGATGTGTCTCTCAATTATGCCCATCCTGATATCTTGCTTGTGGAGTTGAAACTGAACTTTCTAGATTTCTTGTTTGTAGCTCGGCATACCTTGGACAAAAACAACCATGCCCATCAAGATTTGCTCCATAGCCTTGCCCAGTAGGATTTTCATCAGTCAATAAATGTATAAGGTCTGCATAAATTGTGTTATCCTACCTCTAGTGGTACTAGGGTCCAGGACTAGAGTGACTAGGGTCCTCTAGTTGCCCTTGTCCTCCTATTTCTCGCTTCCCTATTTGACTTCCTCTTCCCATTCCTCTAAAATTTTCCTAATGCCCTCATCAATTCCCTTGTGATATGCCCCAGTGGCTTCAATGATAAGATTTTCTACCGATTTTCTCCCCCTACGAGGCTCAGACGTGCTTGGTTCTTTTTCATTTATGGGCACCAGGTCCCTTCTTCCACGACCACGGCTTTTCACTGGTCAAGACATGGTGGAGATGCCCAAAACTTGTCCAGAGCAGCAATTCATTAACCAAAGACATTCAATATGATATGGCAATGCTCCCGTCCCTAAGTTGAATTACCAATGCTAACCAGCCCACCTTGCTCCTCCCCTTTCCCTTTGGTATTAGTACAAGGTCCTTCATGGTTGGAGGTCCATACCCCAGGAGGGGTCAACCTCCAGCCACTAGCAATGAGCCCTTGTCGCCACACCCATCTACTCACAACCACGTGCAGGCTATCTTCCCCTCACCAAGACCAAGCTAGTGAGCTTCGTCGCTTACTAGGGTTATGCCAGCCATGATTTGCAGACCCTTTCCCCTATGCCCAAGATACAATCGCATAGCCTTTGGCATTTTCCTGCCCATCTTCCCACCTAAGAGTCCTAACGATCCCCTCTCTACATTAGTTTCTATCTATTTCCAACAGTTGCATTGGCATCGACAATAAGGGACCACTCCTAAGAAACACCTTAACTGACACCTGGTTCACAACCTCTACCTGCATGACCCCTATCGGCATCCCCTCTCAGCCCTTGGCCCATAGTTCCCAGGATCCCCATGTGAGACAACATAAGTTCGAAATAAAGGGAGATTGAAACAATACCCAATAGTGGCAAAACATAGACGCAAAACCAAGTCAGCACAACCATGCACCATCCCCAATTTCACCAGTAATTCTCAACTTCCCAATTAACATTCCTAATTTTCCCTTGCTCCCACTAGCAGAAACCCAAACTAATCAACATTACAATGGAAGAGATGGGCCTGAAAACATGTCTGTGGAAACTTGTTGGTTGTTTATGAGCTTGAGGCTAAGAATGGAGTCGCTCGACCCTTCCAGTGCACCAGCTCCCCCATCCGTGAACAAACATAACAACATCACCGACATGTCTACCCTTTCCTTCGTTAAAACCTGATCCTTCACCACCTTCACTGCCACCTTTTCTGCCTCCCTTGCATGCAATCATGCTAAGGGTCATTGCACCCATCACCTTGAGTGTGTGGGGGGTGATGGTACAATACTCAAGGGTACTCTTCATTAATCCCCTTTGTTGTCCCAACCACCGCTCACACCTCGATCGAAGTCTTGGTATTTTGTAAGGCCATGTTGCTAGCTTTTCTTGTGGTCTTGTTCCAGGATTTCTGCCGGGGTTCTATATCTATCATCACAGGGTTGGACTGCCCAAATTTTTTCCATCGGGCCATTTTGATGATTACATCCCCAATTGCCTAGGAATTATGCCACTTTTTTCCCTTCTCTCCTAACATGTCTCACCATAATGTAATCAAACTTTTGTAATAGTTCACCAATCTCTGGGATAAGTCTAATTGTCCTTCAAATCTGGTTGAGAATGTCCCATTTAGTTCCATTGTTTAACTTTGTTAGAGTGTTTGTGACTAGACTTGAGTCACCTTCTGCCACTAGGTTTCAGTACCCCATTCGAACAACTATTTGAATTCATTTCCTGGCTGTAGAAAATTTTGCCTCATTGTTACTTGCTATTCCACAACAATCATCATATATTAGCTGGGTGTTGGCCTGGGCATCTAAGAAGAGGCCACCTAGGCCTACCAGTCTCGGATTACCTTTTGAAGCCCCATCGAAATTGAGTTTTATGAATCCCTCCCTCGAGGTAGTAAAATGTATTTCCCTATCTTTTTGGGGGGTAAGTCCTTTCCCTCTCTCAGGTATGAGGTGATGAATGTGGGCCTTTTGATTTATTCTTCCTTCCTCTCGTCTAGCAGTGCTGAGGGCTTTCTTCTCACTTGGGTTCGTTGAACGGGGTATGTGAAACGAACAGGGTTTGTTGTGATGTTTAATGGGTTGAGGGGATTTATCCTTCGTCCGAGGCACGAGGGTGAGCAACAAACCTGCTCCCCCCAAGCAGAAGGAGGAGGGGTCCTTCTCTATCATCTATTGTAAAGTTGGGAGCCTTCTCTTGATAACCATTGAAGGGGAACTTCTCTTGTTGTTTGGCGGGAATGTTGGAGCCATAATAATTCTTTTCATTTGGTGACTCGATAAGGGCTTCCCTTTTCTCGGGTCTCCGGGGATATCATTCCTACCCAGATTTGTTTTCTAAGTAGTGGGGGCTATCATTTCTGGCGATAAGTTAATCTTTTGCATAATTATAGCTTCCTAAGGAGGTACCTGCCAATATTCTTAGTTCCATTGTTCTACTAAAATCATTTCCTTGATGTTTTGGATTATTCCTTCCCAAACCTGCTCTTTAGTCAAGGATTGATTCTTAAAGACCCTACCATTCTGCTCCTTCCAAATGGCCCATAAATTTAATCCTAGGGCCAGTCCCCAAGCTTGCTTTAACACCAGGCTGGAGAAGATATGGCTTCTCCAGAGGATAATTGTTTCCTTGATACTATGGAGATCTTGATCCATTCTTTCAAAAAATCCTTGCATGTGCATCCATTTTTGTTTTGCAAATGGTCATGTGTTGAGCATATGCTCTAGATCTTCCCTGTGCTAGTGATAAAGCTAGCAGAAGGAGGGTCCCTGAAAACCCCTTTTCTGTAATTGGTCCCAAGTTAGGATCTATCCTTTACAAGCCAACCATAAGAAGTGGGTTACCTTTGGCCACCATCCTCCCTTCCATACTTTTTTCCATATTATGCTTTGTCTGTCTTGGGCTTGTCCTGCTTGAAGGTCATATGCTTCTTTTATGGTGAAGGTTCCTTTTGTTGTGTGCCCCCATCTCAAGATATCAAGATCTTTTCGAACCGTTAATTGTCTCAATCTCATTTCTTTGTATAGATCTACCCATTGTTCGATCTCATTGGCCTGGCACCAATCTTCCTTATTTTTCCATCGTCTTCTGCCTCCCACTCCTTGTTCTGCTTCCCAGAACTTCTCTACCAAGTGTATATTCCTATCTTTGGTGTGTGTGTATATATGTCCTTGAGGTCTTACCTTTCTATTAGTCATTCCCTTTTTTGCCAAGATTCATGCCAAAATATTGTTGTTTTGTCATTGTGGATTTCCCAGAAATCATGTTGGTTGATGAGGTTCCTATTTTGGGCTACTAGATTCCACATTGCCGATCCTTTAGGAGGGTCTCTATATCATAGAATATCCTTGGTTCTCTCTGACATGTTGTATTTTCTTGTCCATATTTGATTCCAGAGATCCCTCCCACCTCCTATCCATCTCCACCATAATTTTGTGCCCATTACTTGATTTAGAGTATAAGGATCTCTGAGGCCTAACCCTCCTTCCATTTTCTTTTTCACCAGGCCCTGCCAAGATACCAAAGCCCATTTTTTGACCTATTGATTCCCTCCCCACAATTTTTTTTTAAAAATGTCCACCATTTTGGAGCACGTCCCTTTAGGGGCTTCCATACCACATAGTTGATAAATGGGTATCGACTGAAGCACTACTTTAAGAAGAATTGTCATGTTTGCTAAGTTGAGGAATCTGAAAGCCCAACTGCTTAGCTTTCCTTGAATCTTCTTGAGGATCAGCTGCCAACAGGAATTCTCTAGGGAATTATCGGACAAGGGAATTCCTAGATATTAGGACTAGAGGTTCCCCGTACCAAACCCCAAGATCCTAGAGAGGTAAGTCCTCACATTCCCTTGAGTATTAAAAAATAAAATACAATATTTTTCATTGTTTACCTTCGTCCCAGAGGCCTCCATGAAGGTGCTCAGTATCTCCTTTATTCTTCGAGATTCTATTAGGGATACCTGGAAGAATAACATGATATCATCCACAAATTGTTAGTGAGTAATGGATAGGTCATTACCCCAGATCCTCAGGCCCCTAAGCCTAGAATATCGGACTTCAATTTTGATATAATGGCCTATCCCTTCCACAACAAGAATGAAGAGAAAATGAGATATTAGATCTCCTTACCTTAAGCCATGGGTTGGGTTGAAAGTGAGGGTAGGAGTCCCATTCAGCAATATGGAGATAATAGGGGAGGAAATCATGGCATAAATCCACTTTATCCATCTTTGATCGAATCCATAGGCTTTAAGGACACTGTTTAGATAGACCCAAATTAACTGATCGTAAGCCTTAGATAGGTCTAGCTTAATCTTCATTCCTGGGAGCTTTCTTGACTTTAGAGAGTGCACTATTTCTTGATAGGTTATGATCCTGCCTAGGATTTTCCTGCCTTCTACAAATCCCATTTGCTCCGGGGAAATGAGATTAGGCAAGAGGGGTTTTAGGCATTTTACAATGAACGTAGCAATGATTTTGTAAATTAACTTGCACAAAGAAATAGGTTAGAACCCTTACGAATCTTCATATTTCAAAGTTTTGGGAATAAGAGCAATAAAAGTAGAGTTCAAGATGGGGCATGCCTTTTTGATTTCAATGCAATTCCTCTACCACCTATAGAATGTCCTGTCCCATGAATTTCTAGGTGGCTCAAAAGAATTCCGCTATGAACCCATTAGGGCCTGGGGCCTTTTTTTTTGCATGCCATTAACAATCTCTTCCACCTCTTCTAATGTGGCAACTCTCATCAGGACTAGATTCTAAGCCCGAGTTACCAGTTGAGGGATATTCTACGTGATTCTTTGTATGGCTATTGTTTTGTTCTCCTATGGTTCTGTGAGGAGGTCTTTGAAATGGTTCACAAGAAGCTCCTCCATTTCTTCATGTTTCACTTTGTGATTCCCCTCGTCATCTTTCAAAGAGTAAAATCTTTTGTGATGCATGTGTTGAACCATGGCTTTATGGAAAAATCAGGTGTTGTGTTCACCTTCCCACAACTAGTTTACCTTTGATTTTTGTTTCCAAGGAATCTCTTCTCGCTTTCTTCTTTCCTCCAGGTGGTTTATTAGAAATCCTTCTTCCTTTATAAAAATTTATGTTCTCCCTTTCTGTATGATTTGGTGTTGCAGCTCCATCATACGCTTATTGATATGGTGTTAAACATTCATAACATGTCCAACTTCTTCTTTGTTCAATTTCCTGATTTTCTTTTTTAATTCCTTGAGTTTAAGATGGAAAGTATGCATGCAGTTCCACCCTTTATCTTCACTTGTTATCCATCATTCCTCTATTCTTTTTAGGAAACCCAGATCTCTTAACCAAAAGGCTTCAAATTTGAAAGGTCGGTTCTTGGGTCGCGCTTTCAAATCTACCTCCAATCTTATCGGCCAGTGGTCCGAGCCCATGCATGGGAGGATCGAGGCTTACATGATGATATCTCTTCTTATGGCTTCTTTTGAGATTAGATATATGTCCAAGCGTGAAGCAATTTGATGGTTTCCTCCACTTTCATTATTCCAATTATGTATTCCATTAATTGTTGGAAGGTATACTAAATGGAGTTCTGTAAAGAGGTATCCAAAGGCTTCCATATCAACGTCCATTCTTCTCAATCCTGCCCTCTTCTCATCTAGAGAGGTTATCATGTTGAAATCTCCTCCTACTACCCATAGGTCTTTCGGGTATAGGTTTCTCATTTTTGCAAGATTGTGGAGGAATGCTCCTCTCTCCCCCGGGGTGTGAGGTCTGTAAACCCCTGTAAGTAGCACCCATTCATTGGATCTGATATTCTGGAACTTGCCTGATAGTATTCTTGGGAGGCTAATCTAGTCCTCAAGCCAAACCTCTTTGGGGTTCCATATGATTGCTAGCCCCGCTGCGCTACCATTTTGCATCCTGAGCCATGACTTGGTACTAGGGTTTAAAAGTTTCCAAAACCCCTTTCATCTTTCTTTCACTGATTCTAGTTTCCTATATTATCATGATGTTTGGCTTTTCTTTCTTCAGTCTCTCTTTGAGGTACCTCTGTTTTCCTCTACTATTCAAGCCTCTTATATTCCATGATGTAATTATCATTTCAACAATTTGGGGGGTTGTTGAAATACCTCTGACAATGGAAATACCCTTCCAGAATTTACTAATAGCTCCCCAACCATTTGTACAGATTCGTTCAATGTTCTTCTTCCCCACTTCTTTCCTTTGTTTCCTTGTGTTCCTGGTTCTTGCCCTTGGCTAACTTGGGAACACAGATGTTCTGGTTGGACTATGATAGCTAAACCTTGTTTAGCTTTATATTGTTGGAAGGTTTCCTTATAAAATTGCTTATGGTCTTCTGGAATGAAGCGTTCATCAAGGTGCCTCCATTCTTGCAATAAGCGCTTCATCACTTGTTCTTTGACACTGAGGTCCTCCTTTGGGTTATCAATCTCCATTGAGTTCCGCTCTATCATTTGCGTAGGGATCTCCTTTCCTGGGCTTTCACTTGCCTCCTTTCTCTTCGACTTATTTCCTTCTGTTCCTTCTTTTGTAGGATTTCAGTCTCCATGGTAATGTCAGGGATTATCTCTCCCGCCTCCTCCTCTTGAAGTACTGCAAACCGATTCTGGGCTCTTTTCTCTTTTTCATTTTGGCTTGCTCTCTAATTTCCTATTTGTCTGTGATTCCTTTTCCTCCTGTGAACCTCCTAGAATCCTTCCCCATCTTCTCTTGCCATCATTTTCCCTTCTCTTTTCTCTGCATTAAGGTTTTCATTTTGATTTAACGGGAAAGCTTGGTACAAATGGTCATATTCATGGCAGCAATGACATCTAAAAGGGATGTGTTCATAGTCTAGGGGTTGCTGCCAGATCTAATCATGGTATTCTAGTTCTATGAAGTCTGGAAGCAGTTTAGTGATGTTCATGTATACACAGATTTTGGCATAAGATGTGTACTTGCCTTTTCGCATAGAGTCTACAATTTGACAAAGGTTCCAATAGAATTACCAATCCCTTCCAAAATTTCTAGGTCCTAGAAATCCATTGGTAGGGAAAAAAGTCAAACCCATACTGGGGCTGCAAGTAGCTTTTCATGATCTGGGTTATAACATTCCTCCCAATGTCTTATGAAGGGTCCTGCATTGTTAAAGAAATAGGGCCCATCCTCAAAAACTCTCTCCTTGTTTTCTAGGTTAGCGAAAATCACTGTAAAGAACTCTTTTGCCCCCAGCTTGAGATTGATGTGGCCCTTCGGTTTCCATCATTGTTGAATCCATTTGATCAATTTCTTCCCTGTTGGCCAAGCCTTGATAAATTTTACATATAAGGGCATGATCCTTCCAGTATTTTCAATATTCCTCGAGCTTATTATTTGGTATGAAAAATCTTGGCTTCTTAGCCACCCTCGGTAGACATTTACCTCCCAGTCCCACTTGTCATTTAGCTCCCAAGACCGAAGGTCCTTTTCCACAGCTTTCGTTGCTGCCAACTGTGTCGTGTCGGCTGGATTCTCTTGCTGCTATATTTTGGTAGGAGAAGACCTCTCCCCCCTACCAATCCACTCATGGCCCCTGTCAGCAGATCCGTCATAGGAAGATGTTGCAATCCCTTCACACTCTGGTATGTCAAGTTGTCATCCTAGTTGTTCTCTCCACCATCACCCACAGCTCTGAATTTAAATTAATTATATATAATAATATATATATAATATATATAAAAAATTATTACTATACTAAATATGACTATTTATTAAATACTACAATATATCTTAATTAACACACAACAAATTATTCACAAATTATTATCTAAATCATTCACCAAACCATTAAAACTAAAATTATTTCATCAAATATATATCATATTAATAAAAAGTACAGCTTACACTCAGTTTTATTCTTAATTTGCCACCAAAGGATAATATCCAAATAGGACGTTCATTTAACTCCATCATCCCTGCTGCCACATTAGACTTCTTTTTCTGCTCAGTTAATTTTTCTGAGCATTGGGGCCGATGTCAGGAAACCGCCGGTATTTTTCTGTTTGAGTATTCTCTTAGTAGTGGCGTGATAAAAAAAAGTAGACTGATTTTTCTAGCTGAAGGCTTCTCGGGATGGACATGGCTTCATGGATATGGACATGGCACTACTAGGGGTTTCATGCGTTATCCTGGTTTTCCATGGTGATCCGATCATCCATTTACACCCAAGGCATCATTTTTATGATTCTGGCACCGCGTATTGTTAATGAAAGCCTCCCACCCTTAATTTTTATGATTCTGGCTCGCTGCTCAACGCAATTTCAGTTTCCACCTTTGCTGGCAACATCACACTCTTCCCGACCACATCACTTTCCTTTACACCTCCCATGCATTGGAAGAATGGCAGTGGCACAGATTTGTTGGGGACACAAATTTCCAGAGTTATCATGGAAAATATTTCAAATGTTGCTAGTTTGGAGACAGTTTTGGCACCAACCATTATAAAAAATTATTCAGAGGGAGACAAGCGGTAAAGGCTCCTTGCAGAGTTAGGATTGCTTGATTGAAGGAAAAATGGTATCTTTATGAGAGAACAAATGAAGCCTGTTTGGAAGTCCTCGAAAAGGGTTTCAGTGTAGGTAAATGGTCTTAGCATTGCACAGATTTTAGTGAAGGACAAATGGTTTGGGTGCGTTGTTGGGAGAATAAATGAAGCCTCTCCGGATCTCTGAGCAAAAGGTCGCATCTGTGGTAAATGATAGATTTTAGTTTTACCACAAATATGTGGTCCAAAAGTAACTATGTTGGCCTTTAGAGTAATAGAATTTACTAGTCATTTTATCCAATATGACTAGTGTTTTTCCGTTTTAGGTGGATTCATACCATTGTAACTTTACGTGACAAGATTTTTTTCATACTAGGTTGTAGAACATATAATCGTTATTTTTTTAATAATTTATAATTTATAATAAAATTTATTTAAATGTGCAACAATTTATTAATTTGATTTGAATATGTAAGAAGATTTAATTCTATCAAATTTTGATTTCTATTTCAATAGGATCTATATTACATTTGATTTGAACAATTTGTTAACTTTTTTCCCATAGGAAAATCTAGGCAGATCAATCCTGTCAGGAATTTTTTAAAGCCCGTTGGCTAGACTAGTAGCGTTAGGCCCATGAGTCGGGCGTGTCGAGCAGGCATGTTTAACTGACGGGTCAGCAAATGGGCGAGGGTGTAGGGTTGAACGATCGAACAGGCGAGGGCGTGCAAGGGCGTCTGCCTGAATGAGTTGAGGGAGTTCAGCTGAACGAGCTGAGGCTAAACGACGTGCTGAACAGTGCGACGGTGAACGAGATGCGACAAGCAGAAGTATCCTTGGGCACTACAAATAGTGGTTTGGGCAATCTGAACAGTGCACGCCGACTTGCACAAGTTGACAGAGATTGTACCAAGGAAACTTGGGGCTTCCTGCAAAGACTATAAAACAAAATATTTTGTGAAGTATTGATATTATCAAGCAGACTCATATTTCAGGGAGTTGCCCCTCCCGGTTTATTATCTGTTGTGCATATATGTTAAAAAATAATAATGATGAATAATGTATGTATGTTTCCGTTGTGTTAAAGAAAGTGTATTTAGGAAAGTTGAAACATAAACTAAGTATAGAAAGTAGGCGTAGTCCACGATCGCAAGTATTGTTAAAAAGAAAGTGGTCGGTGGTGCCACACCTCCTATAGTGCGGTTGGAAGAGTACAGCTAATGTAGGGGTGTGACAAGTAGGGCCTAACCTAACCTCAAGGGCGTCGAGGAGAATTGACCCCATCGAAAAAAATTGATGACCTTTTAGGCAACAATTTGTTAATTTAATTTGAATATTTAAAAATATTTAAGTTAATCAAATTTTGATCATAATCTGATTTACAATTTACTGGTTAGATTTCTACTTTGTAACTCTTAAAGCAACAATTCACTGGTTAGATTTCTACTTTGTAACTCTTAAAGCAACCATTTGTTAACTTAATTTGAATATTTAAAAATATTTAATTTAATCAAATTTGGATCCTAATCTGATTCATAATTTACTAGTTGGATTTCTAGTTTGTCAGAGTCATTAAATCGTACAATCCATTTTTTTTGAATATGGTATTTTGATCATATATATAATAATATATATATATATATATAAATATAATTATTCATATTTGAAGTTGGATAATGAATTTATTTTATTTGGAAATTGGTTAGTGAATGATTAATAAGTTAGATGGGTTATGTTAATTGATTAGTGTAAATCATTAAAACCAATAAAAATAAATATGTGAATGAAAGTGTTGTAAAATTAGTTTGTTAAGTAACATTATAAATTATAATTAATATAATATTTGAAAAATATGGAAATAGATTATGTATAGAGAATGTAAGTGTGTAGCTATCTTAATGAGTGTAATGTCATATCAATTTAAATACAAAATTTAAAATGTAAATAATTAAATAAATCGTGCAAAAAGGAAATGGTTAGGCGATTGATACACTAAAGATACTATTTATTAGTTATAGTAGCATTGTAATAGGCTGTAGTAAAAATAGTAAAACAAGGATCAAGGAGGTAGCTCTGTTTTGTAAACCTCTTGATCAAGACAGCCAATGGCATCTCATGTATCTGAGCAGACTGAACTCCCTCAACTTTTTCAGAATCTAATATTGTAGTGTGGGCGACATGTTCTTTATAGGTGAAAGTGGTTGATTCCAAGACATATTTGTAGGTAGCATATTTGGTGGAGTTGCAAAGGGAGTCTAAAGGTGTTACTGTAAACATTACCTTTGTAAAGAAGGAATGTTAACATTTAATGTTACTCCGAAAGTGTTTACACCATGCCTGGGGTGCTTCATGCAACTTTTTCAGAATCTAATATAGCAACGGAACTTATAAAAAAACCATTTATTAACTATGAAATAAAATTTTCATTGTGGAACTTTTATGCTATGCCTAAGATGCTTGTGGGAAGTACAGCCAACGTATAGGAATATGAAGTGGTGTTCCATTGGATAGAAAACTTTTCTTCCGAAATGCCAACTAAAGATCTCTTATCTTTTCCAGCACATGCCATAAATGAAACTCTTATCGATATTGTCATAATGAAAGAGTAGAGTGGTCAATTAATATTTAATAGTTTGTTTTTTCATTTTGGGGATTTTATAGTTTTTACATCTATTATGATTTTATGATAATCACTCTTAAACCATAACTAAGTAATATTTATATTTTAAATTGTTTTTTTAATGTGTGTATATGATTTGTTTAGAAGAATATTAAATTTATTATTGTCATATTTTTTATAATTAAAAATTATGTAAATAAAAGATCATTAAATGTTAATAAGTTATTTAATTTATTATTTAATAGTGTTTAAAAAAAATTATAACTTTATTATTATTAATATAAAAAAGATTAATATGCAAATTAATTATATATATATATATAATATATATATATATTATATAACAAAAACAAAAATAAATAGGGAACAAGAGTTCTTAATCAAGAGATTTTAACTCTACTTTATCATGGAGATTCTTAATCCATAAATACAAATATATTTTGTTACAATATTATGGCATATCAATACCATATGCTCAAAAAACTAAAATTCACTTCTTATAACACTTGTTCACACACATTTTTTTTCTAATTAATCATTTTAATGAAAAAGACAAAAATGACATAATTACTTTATCAATTAATATCAACATTTGATTTGTGTATACTACTAATAATATTCTAGGATATACTATGGAAGTTGAATATCTACCTTTCATCTAATAATTATTGATAAAAATTATTATGGGCCAATATCATGACCTATCAATACCACATGCCCAAAAAACCATAACTCACTTCATATGCCACTTGTTTACAAAACATTTTTTTCTAATTAATCAATTTAATTAAAAAAAATAAAAATGACATAATTACTTCATTTGATTTGTGTATATTATTAAAAATATTTTAGAATATGTTATGGAGGTTCAACTAATTACCTTCTGTCTAATAATCATTAATAATAAAATTTTAAATTCTATTTTAAATTAAATTATTTATAAAATTAATATTTTACGTTTTAAAATTTTGAAATTCTATATTTTAAATTAAATATATTTATAAATTAATTATTTTATGTTTTTTAAAATTTGATTTTTCATTGAGTGTGGTTAAACTATTTTATTTTTGGTTGGAAAATATAAGTTTAAATATATTTTTTTTGTTATTGAAAATTCTTAAATGTAAAAATAATTTAGTTTTTTAAAAAACAATAAAACATCTGGATTCACATAACACAATTATAATTCCCACCCATTCTTACCAAAATTCAAATAAATTTAATTGAAAAATAATATACAAAAAACCCAGACTTAAAAGTAGCTAGAATACCGCTAAAGTTATTGCTACATTTTGACGTTTCAGATGACTTAAAAGTAGTTAGAATACCGCTAAAGTTATTGCGACATTTTAACCACAATACACAGTCTCAAAAATTAACGCCACACCTGTTTCATGAATTCTCCTATAGGAGAAGTATTTTATGGCCAAGCCCCACGGTCACATGGAAGAATGCCGACTTCCCCTGCCTCCTGTAAAATTGTTGTTATCGCTGTTGAACGGTGTCGGACTTCAACGAATTTATCATGGTGCACCAGACGACAATTAACCCATCATTTCTTTTACAGAGAGCGATTAACAAAGAGAGACGAAGCGAAAAAGTTTCAAAAGCAAACAGCCTGTAAATTTTATCTCATTTTTACCTGGTCGAGAGAGGGATGAATTATATTGTTGAGCTTAGGAGAGCGCGCAGGGAATTCAGGCAGCCGGTTTCCCTTATCATCGTAAATAATAAGACCCGAGAAGTCCGGGGGCTGGCAGCGCTCACCCATCAGAATGCTCCTCTGCCACAGGAACTCTCCTCCGCCTTCCGCTTCCATAGCAGCGCGGTCATATGCCTTCAGCTCATCTTCCCTTTCTCTTCGGCCCCATTTCATAGAAATCAGCAGCTTTTTGCTGCTGTTGATAAGCCCCCGACCTGACAACTTGAGCGGAAACTTGAAACCGGCGAAACCACGGGCTGGAGAATGATCCTTGGAACTAGAGCTGGAAGTGGTAGTTTTGTCCACTCGAACCCACTTCGCCATGGGATTCGATCCCCTCACCTCAACAGACAGCGCAAATGGTTCTGTGAAATATCTGACGGATGTTGCCTCTTTGTCCTCCTTTGGAGATTCCAACTGAAGAAGTATATATATATATATATATATATATATATTGTTAATCTGGCTTCTGGAATTTGCTGGTTAATGAAAATTATGTATAATGCTGCTGGGTGTATATTGTTTGCAAATGCACATGAGACACAACAAAGAATCACAGGCCCATGGGCATTATAATTTGTATTTTATTTAAGTCGTTCGGTTTGTTCATAAACTTTACGTGAAGATTTCTGTTTGCCCATACTTTTGATTATTTTAAGGATTTTCTTTGGGGATTGTTAGCATTTAAAATAGAAAAGCAAGAAGATTGGCCATTGGTGTGGGCCCTAGTTTGTTTGAGGGTTGTGTTCCATCCAATGGTACCCTGCGTGAAGAGTTAGCGAACGACAATCGTGACTATTGAGGCCGCTAGGGTGTGGCCCTTGTCTGACACAAGTGTCATTATATTATTATGATGAGAGGGGAGTGACCATGTTTTTCACATTGTGTGTTTGACATTTAATTTTCGGGATTAGGTTTGTGTTACAGTGAATGGTTATTAGAGCCATTAGAGTTTAATAACGGATTCAATGGTTTATGGTATTTATTTATATGTATACATTGAAATCAATTAATATACGTTTTTGAGTTTGGTTTTCAGTTTGTGTGTCTTATATTGTGAGATAATTTTTTACAACATATAATTAATAATGTGGTTGGAAAAAACAAGAATTATTATAAAATTATTCACATAATTTTAAACTAAGTAGGTGCAAAGAGCATATCGGTAGTGTTTTGGAGTTGTTTGATCCTTCGAGGCATTTCAAACCAACAAGTGTGGTTCATCATCAGGACAAGTTAAACAGATCCAGCTTAGCATGTTAAATAGTCTGAGCAGAGACTCCAACGGCTATCTTGACTAACAACTAATTTTGACTTTAGGACCAAAATCAAGATTTAATGGAAATTAGTTAAATTATGTGAATATATAACAATATAAAAAAATTTAAAAAAGTGTTAAAGATTAGTTACAAAGTTATTAAAAATTATAATTTGTTATTTAAATGGGACTTAAAGTATAAATTATAATTATATATAGTAGATTATATATAATATATGGTAATTTAGTATATATATATTTTATATATGATAGTATACGTATATATATATTATATTATTATATATTAGTATCAAAGGTTATGTTAGAAATTATTGGATAATTAATAAGTTGGTAAAATATGATCATTAAGAATGAGATAATTGATAGGTAGAGTTTATTACGAAAGTTATAAAGGTAAAAAAGGATTTTATTTCATTTTAGAACTATAGGAAGATGAAAATTCAATTAATAATAATAATGTAATAATTAATAACAACAACAACAACAACAACAGAACGAACGAAAAATTAAAATGAATAAAGTAAATTAGATTTAGAAATAAATAAATAAAGTGAGCAACAAAAAATAAAATAATAATAAATAAGAATAATTAATTAATTAATAATTAAAATAAAGTAAAACAGCGAGGCGAGCATAAAAGTGAAAAAATAAAGAAAGTAAAAAAACCCATGGAATATAATAATGGTAATAGAGAATGAATGAAAATTAAGATGAAAATATAATTAAATAAATAAATCAAGTGAGCGACATTAAAGAAACACACACATCGGCACAGCCAAACGACGACACACACATATATATATATATATATATATGTACATACAGAGTCAAAATGAGAGACCCTAGGAGGAAGGAGAAGACAAGGTGCCAAGGAAAAACAACGACATAAAGGGGAACCAACGAAAGCAAGAAAGGGCAAGACTAGGAAGAAAGGGCCGGGATCCAGCAACTACTGATCTTCCAGCCGTCATCTCTATTGAGATTGCTCGGCCTTCTTTCAATTTCAATAGCTTCCTTGAATTTACAGTGATGGAACTGAGCAACCCTGGCAATAACCTTGGCCTCCTCAATACACACATGATGCTTGGTCTTTTCTGCATGCTCTGCTAATGCTGAAGACTTGGTTCTTCCATGTCTTAGGTCTGCTGCATGTTCGCTAATCCTTTGATGGATGGAGCGCCCTGTTTCCCCGATATAGGGGGTCCCACAAGAACAGGGGATCAAGTAGACACCCTTCATATCTTTAGGATCAATGGGATCTTTCACAGATCTGAGGGATTTGTGAATAGTATTGAGGGGCCTGAAGGTTGAGGGAATATCATACTTCTTAAGAATCCGAGCAATCTTGTCAGTGCTTCCCTGGACATAGGGAAGATGGACCCCTAGTTGGCGCTCTTTAGGTTCTCTTTTAATTAACGAGCTTTTAGAGGCTTTTAGGAACGCTTTCTGACCTAGGCGCCTACTATAGCCATTCTCCATAAAGACATTAAGGAGATGGGATTTCTCTTTATCAAAGATCTCCCTATCAGAAAACCTCAGGGCTCAAGTAGCAAGTGTGTTAAGAACACCCAACTTTTGAGCAGGGAAATGATGGGAATCGACATGAAGATACTGCTCAGTATGCGTTTTCTTTCGGAACACAGAGTGGGAGAGAAAGTCATCCTTATTCCGAGATATAAGAATATCCAGGAATGGGAGGCAGCCATTGACCTCTTTTTCCATGGTGAACTTAATGGCAGAGGACCGGCTGTTGAGGTGATTAAAGAACCGATCTCGCTCCTCAAGGCCATGGGACCAGATGACATTAGTGTCATCCACATACCTTTTCCAAAGCTTAGGAAGAAGACGAGCTGAGGATAAAGCTTTGGCTTCGAAATCTTCCATAAAAAGATTCGCAACAATAGGGGAAAGAGGGGAACCCATGGCCACACCACAATTCTATTCAAAGAATTTACTCTCAAAGTAGAAGAACGTGGAAGTGAGACAGATCTCCACTAGATGCGCGGTATCGGGATCTGTTAGGCGATAGATCACCTCCAAGGCCTCCTTTATAGGGATACAAGTATAAAGGGAGGCCACATCAAAGTTGACGAGAGTGTCCTCGGGGCCAAGCTTAATATCCTTAAGCTCCTTAATGAAGGATGCAGTGTCTTTCACGAAGGACTCAGTGCGGCCAACTAGTTGTCTTCTCCCAAGGGTGTCCAAATCATCATTTTCCACAAGCATTAAACCCTAATTTCCTCTCCCACTGAACTAGGGTTGGTTATGGAATCAGAGAAATATGAGAAGAGGAGGAATAAGGGAGGTCATTTCAACAAGTATGAGGCCATTCCAAGTCATAGACATCTTGTCTCCATCATTTTTCAAGAAGTCATTCCAAGGGACAAATCATTTGCCACACATAGGGCTAGTTTTTCTTCAAACTATGTTTCTAACGAAACAGAGATGAATTTGAAAAATGTGAGAGAGGTTTGTTTCCATCATATGCCAAGGATGAAAAAAATCCTTTAGTTTTTACACATGTCATGGTTTTGGAGAAATGTCAAAAATACAGCTTCTACAAGAGGTTTTCTACATTTCTGGAGTAACCTTGGGAAAATAATGTTTTCTCCTAGATGGAGTGTCCAAATGACTTTCTTGATGAGTCAAATGATAACTAGATAGAAATAGATTCCCAATGAATTATTAGGAGCTCACTTTGGAGTTGAGAAAGACCTCCAAAAGTTTCACGCAAGAGCACACTTCATTGTTGCACCCTCATTCTACACTTTTTGACTAGTAATGGGAGAATTGATTTTTGAGGGGCTACACATGATCATTTTAAGTGCTTGATAGGTCCTTTGTGTATCCAAGAGAGATATCTTTCCAACAAGCTATCATGAGCTCAATTTAGACTCTAGGAATGTAGACAAAAGTTGGTTTGAAGATGATGTTGAGCACTTGTGTTGTGGAAGGTGATTTTTAGTGTTACGTTGCGTGTTTGTGTATTACGTTGCGCATTTCAGTGTTACGTTGTGTGTTTGTGTATTAAACTGTGTGTTTTAGTGTTACGATGCGTGTTTTAGTAGTGGAGGGAGCGTTTCATTGTTAAGATGCGTGTTTGACCAAATTTCTCACAAGCTCCAAACAAAGTGCCATTGCCTCAGAAACTTCAAGTTTGGTTGTTTTCTTCCTCCAGCAAGTAAGTAGCACTAAGATATACCCTCCTTACATTTCACAAGTCATAAATTCATGGTATTAAGTCTCTTGTGTGAAATTTGGTGTTTTTAAACCTGCAAACCCTAGTTTTGTTCCCACACCTCCAATTTCACTCCCTATTACTTCTATTCCCTTCCCATATCACTATTAAACCCTTTCCCAACACCCATATCATCTCACTACTTCCTTAAGCCCTTTATTCAAAAAACCCTAATACCAAGGTGTTTTATTTCCTTAGGCTCCCAAAACCCCTAACCTGTAATAAAATTCCCTATCCCAAATCATATCACCTCCCACAACTCCATAATCCCTCCCCTCATCTCCTCAAATTTTTATAGTCCTATCCCTATTTTGTAGACCTATTTACACTTCCCATTCCCATCTACCTTATCCCTAGGGTTTCTTAACCAAACACTGTGGACGAAGACAAAGACTATGTGGAATAGGAAGATAGAAAATTCAAAGCGAGGCAATGACTTACAAAGAAAAATGGCCAAACATTACTTTAAGAAAAATCAAATTGCAAGGTCCAAGCTCTAAAAGGTCAAAACAAGACTTGAAACCCTGACCAAGAAAAAGAAGGAAGACAAGCTTGAAATCCTTGTTGAGGCATCAATCATTGCCTAACATACCTCATCAACCTTCCATAGATCAGATTTTGAAGAATTTTGAGCAATTTTTGAAAATTATGGAGTTTTTTGCATTTTTGGCAGATTTTTGCACCAGACACACTGCCAAAAGCACAACGACTTTTCCTAGAGGCCTCCAAAGGAAAAATAGCCACCATAATTGGATTCAGAAGGCCAAATATAATTATGAAACCATTTCTCTAAACTTTTTTCGGTCAACTGGGCAATCAAAGGGTCAACACCCAAAAAATCATGTTTCTGCCCTGTTTTGGAGGCTAGAGTTGGGCTTTTGACTAGTCTTGGTAGAATCATATTTTGGAGGGTCAAATCAAGTCCATTTTGGAAAACGAAGCTATTTTTAGAAACTATACTGGACAAAATTTCCAATGAGATATCTTGGGCTCAATTTGGACATCGGGAAGGGAGTCAAAATCGGCCTGTAAGATGGAGGGTGTGTTTGACACAAAGAGGGCGTGTTTAACCAATTGCCTAATTTTTCACTATTTTTCTTCATATTTGTTTTTATCTTGAGAAATCAAGTGTTTATTGATGTAAAGCATGATTTAAATGTAATTATTGTATTTTTACTATTACTTATGGTAAATACATTAGCCAAATAGACTCTATGAGGTGTAATGAATCAACTTCATTATAATTAGGGATGAGTCATTTTGACCACCCTATACTCTAGCTATCGGTTCATATTTTGGTGGAACTGCTCCTCATCTCATGGATTCGACCCATGAGGTTGGATCAAAGACACTATTGTATGAGGATTTGGCTAGTTTTAATAGATGAGTTGTAGCTATTTCCTTGGAATACCTGTGGTATGGTTGTCTAGCATTGTTTTTTCTTCAGTTTCATTTGTATGAATGTATTGTTGCTTCATATTCCATTTCATGTCTATTGAATGATCTCTTTCAAGTTGATAAACATAAATCATCTCACATGCTCTGTTTTTGGGAAGTTTTCATAGTTTGTTCGCCTTTCTTCAGTTTAGGAAGAATACATATTTCATGCTCTTCCTAGCTCCTCACTTGTCTAAATCATCTCATCCCAAGAAACCCTAATGTGCTAGCGTACCTACCCACCTTTCCCCTTTGACTGTCTACAATCATATCTTATTTGCCCTGACCTAAATTCTTTGACCTAACCCTCATCCAACAACCCAATTCCAAACAAACAAAACCCTTTTGCACATCATAACTAGCCTAAACCCTAATTCATCCAACTCTCTTGGTTGTGATTTTATGGAGAGAGCCCTCTCCAGCCTAGTAGGGCTAGCTACCAAGCTAAAAGTTTGGTTTGTAGTTACCTCATTTGGACTCTTCCTCAGCCTTGGAGATCTAGAGGAGGGCTAACACCTGCAACCCTAAGATTAGTGCCTCATATTCAGTGATGTTATTGGTGCACTAAAAATTAATTTTGTAACCATGTCCTTTTGCCACGTTTTTTGGTCAGTTTACGATGAATAGAGGGGATAATTGTTAGGCTTCTCTTGAATGCTAACCATGTACTTCATTAGTGTCTCCCTATAAAGTCTTATGGGTTAACCAAACATAGGAATAATAGCATAACTCATATCCATTTGCAAGGTGCCTTGCAATTTAGCTCCCCATGATCTAGAGATCAGCATTCCATACTTTGGAGGTATGTCTTCCACTACAATTTCCATAACTAAGATTTTGGATGGGATTTGAGCTAGAGTGACACACAGGTATTTGATGAGGCCTAGGCATCTCACCTTGCCAGAATCAGAGGAATATAAGTCCTTGTATGGCCTGGTGATGTCTAGATTTAGTTTTTCCAGATGGCTCTGGGCATCAGATTATGTCAGGCACCCGAGTCAACCATAGGATTATGAAGGTTTTTATCATGAATATTCAAACTAATTTAGAAAGGAGAAACGGTCCCATATTGAGGTTTACCTTCCACTTCTAGGCTAAACAACTATTTAGGTTGGTTATCTATGAGGTTTACAGGATTTGTTCCTTCTCCTACCTTTATGGTTTTCATCACTTGGGCTAGTTCATTTTCATTGTTGAATATGGTTTGAGATTTTTATATTTATTTAATGCTCATGTCCTATTTATTAGGATTTTCTTTCTGAGAATCTTCTTTAGTTTAACTAGAGGAAGGAATATCAGTTTGAGTCTTCTTGGGTGGGGTATTAACAGTCTTTTTGGGAGGAGGATCAACAGTTTTTTTAGGAGGGGTATCAACAATATTTTTACTCCTCAAGTTATATTGGCTATGTACTTCAATGATGGAATTCTGATATCCTTGTTTATAGTATTTATATTCTAATGGAATGGCTTTTGGTTTTGAGAGTAGGAAAATGTCTTGTTCTTCCTTAATAAGGAAAATTTGATCTATTTCGATTTCCTTAAAAAAAATTATTTGATTTTCCTCAGAATCTTATGTTAATTCAACCTCTTCATCAACATAGTTTTCTTGAAAAGGAGGCCTAATTTTTTGTTTATCATTGGGGCCTCTCGATTCCCTTTGTTTGATTTGAGGTGGATTCCTTCTAAAGTTTTGATTTATGTTTTGAGAACTACCTTGGTTTTCTCTAGGAGGGGTTCTATCAGCTAAGCTTATTATTTCCACCATCCTTTCCATTGACCTAATCAAACTATCTAATTTTTTAGTGGAAGAGGAAGAAGCAAGTTCTTCCTTTATAGTGACTCTTCTTTCAACTTTTAGTCTAGCTCTTTTAGCTAAGAGGTTTGTTTCCACACTAACTGCATTTCTATACATTTCCTCAAGGGTTTTGGGATTTCTTTCTCTAAGCTGATAAGACATATCAAGATCAAATCCATTTGGGAGCTTGATCAAGGATAGTCTTTGCGGGGGTTAGATAGCAGTTGGGATGGAATTGTAATTTTTTTTGAACCTAGCATAGTAGTCCTAGTTTGTTTCACTAGGGGTTCTTTTGATACTTTCATACTCTACTAGTATTTGAAGTAAGTTTTTCTTCACTTCCCATCTAGTAAGGAAATTCTGATGAAACTGAGAAAGAGATGGAATTGATTCAACAGGTAATGCCTTAAACCATTTTTCACCTCCACTATAATAATTTGATAAAATAACCTCATTTTAACATCATATTCGTTAATTTCTTGTAGTTCTAGGTATTCATTCATCCTATTGATGTGTTTTTGGGTAGTGATTGATCATGTGCCATCAAACTGGGGTATCTAACTTTGATAATCTTGTGGCATAGGGTGAAGTTTCCCTAGTAGGATCAAAGGGGCATGTCAAGCTACCATCCTGGGCAAATGAGATGAAGAAGTTACTACAATAATTGACGATGAGGTTACCAAAGGGATTGATATTGTACTATGTTGAGTTGGTATAGAGGTAGTAGGGATAGAAGATGAAATAAGTAGACTGGTAATGGGGCTTGTTACTGTAGAAATAGTAGAAATGAAAGGAGTTTTTGGTGGAATAATATAAATAGGGGGAACTTTAGGTGGGATGGAAATATTAGGTGGATTTTTAGGTGGATATGGAGATGCAGCAGTGGAAGAAGAGGATGCATATTTGGGTGATTTACAGGATTTATGAACATCTTGATCTAATTTAGATACCAACTGTTAAATTTTATCAAATTGTTTAATGACATCATCTTCAAAATCAGGTTTAACAGTTTGAGGTTTTAAAATATGAGGTTTGAATATGTTCTCATCAACCACTATCTCAAGTACCCAAGTGTTTGATTTAGTACAAAACAAACTATACCCGAAATATGGATCCAACCCAATGTCAACCTCATCTAGATTTCAAAACCTAGAGGGATAGATTCAGCTCTAGATGGAGATTTATTACTCCCTTGGCTTTCAGTAAAACTTTTTCTTCTAAGAATCTTCTCAGGGTTATCTACAATCTCTTGTGGATTGGGATATGGATTGGCTCTAGTATGTATTCTTTTGGAAGCCATATCTACAACAAAATATTTACAAAAACCAATATATGCAGCTGAAATATTAACAAAAAGCATATATATACAATGAATATCAACAAAAGAATATATATACATCTATAAGTGAAAAGAAAACCTTAATCTTATCTATTTCCCTACTAAAAGCTTTGAAATAGCTTTAAGAACAAATATATTTTACCAGGGAAAACTTTGTATGCAAGTCAAACTTGGTCTTCCCCAGTATAGTCGCCAAGATGGCGAGCACTCTTTAATTCCATAAGGACATGAAAGAAATTGCAAAGGTAACCACAAAACCACTTTGGAAGCTGGGATATAGCTGTGCCGCTTCAGAGAGGGATCTCTCTTTCAGATTTAACTTTGTTGATGTTAGAATTTTAGGTTAGATGTGAAGTTCAGAGTTTGGTTTTTGAATTGATTTGGTTGGAATGTCAAGGTAAGTTCATTGGGAAATGGATTTAGAGAGGCTTAAGATGATCAAATACATAAATAATCAAGCTTAAGTGCCATAGAGCAAGGTGGGCATACTACTGGATCTTTGAAATTTATGAGATGGAGAAGGAAGAATTGATTTATATTCACTTTAAATATAGAGCTTTGTCACCTGAATTCTATATTTAAACTTCAGAAGAAAACATTGATATAGTCTTAATCCAAAACAAAGTGTTTTTTAAGAAAAAAACTGAAGTTAATTTTCTTTAAAACAATTTAGAAAAGAAACATAGGAAAACAAAGAAGCAACAAAATTACAGTAAGAAACATTTCATCAATAGATATGACACATGAATCCTATAACAAATTTCTTGTATTGATTCAAATAGCAACTTAATCTCAATGATCAGCTTTATAGTAAATGGTTGTCTTTCTCAGTACAGGTCCCAACACTAATACTTCGAATTTTGAAGTATTTATAAAAATTATTACAAAATATCTTCCTTGGAAAATATCTAGAATTGCTTTCATAAATATCTCAAACTTATTACAAAATTAGAACCCAAATCAAGGAAATCTAGAACTCTTGAAGTTTTTGGCACTATTTTCATGGGTTTCTAGTGAAGACTAGATCTGAAAACTAGAAGCTTCATTGTTTATTTCCTTCTAGAGGCTCGATGATTTTTTACCCTAGTAATTCACACCATTTTTTCCATTTCTCCTCATTTGGAATTTTAAACTTAATTAACTTTTTATAAGTCTCATCTACCTCTATGTATTTCACAAAAGTAGGCTTACCAAGAAACAAATCATTGATTTCATGTTTAATTAATAGTTCATAATTGAGGCCTTGCAAGAATGCTTTTCCTATAATTGTACCCTTAATCATACCAAATTTTAACTTGTCTCTAGCAATTGAGTACAATTTCTGTTGATAATCTTCAAGCTTGACCAATGTATCTCCCATCCCTTCTAGACTAGGGAGACCTTCATGATGTAATATATTAAATTTCTTATGAAACCATTATATAATAGTCTCCAAAACATTGCATTTTCTCTCTAATTGCAGCATCATGTTTCTCTTAGTGAGAACATTTCTCACATCCAAGATGATGTTTGTTCTGTCCTCTATATCTTTCTCTTCCAATTATTCTATATATTTTGAATTTAAAAACCTTATCAAAGCAGTGGCATCACTGGGTCTGGTGCCAAGGTCCCTTTTGACATTTGTTAAGAGTATTTTTTATTTCTGCACCAATTCATCTTGTTCAAAAATGATCTCAATGGATGGCCTGATTTATCTCCAGTCAGATGTTCTCTTTATCTTTTTCAATGTTGTCATTAATAATGGAATGGTTTTCTAGATATTCTATCCTCTGTGTGAGCTTGTGTGTATTTTGTAAGTCTACCAGATAGACATTATCCACTTTAATTTTCTGATCTTGCAAATTGTTCAGTTTGGTAGTCAACTTCTCAATCTCTTGGTATTTAATGGACATGTTTTCCATTGCTTTGGCTAAGTCTAATGGTGTGTTGTTGGACTATCCTTCTGTTGTTGTACATGTTATTGAAGTTGTTGCTAATGTAGATGCCTCTATTTTCAATGTACCTGTCACTAGAATTACAGCCAAAGGGATGGCCTGCATTGAAACTGCTTGTTGATATTTTTATTTTAGAAGTATCTCCACTTATTTCTCCATCTTAGCAATATGATTGTTCTATTCAATAAAAAAATTTAACATATTGTCTTTGTGTTGTTCCTCCTCTCCATACTCCTTAGTTTATGTATTTTAAGTGGATGGGAGCTTAAGTTGTTTCCTCAATGCTGCTATGTTTGCATTTTTATTCCTTGTGATATCTTTAGCTACTTGTATATTGTTGGGATCACATCCCAATTAAATGTCCAGATATTCTAAAGACTTTATATTTATGTCCTTTTCCAGAGAATAAATCCTTTCTAGTTTTAGCTATGCTTGAATGTTGTTTACATAAACTTTGAGCTTAGCCTCAACCATGGCTGAATTTGTCATAGTGTCGTAAAGCATCTCACCAAATTTCTTATGGAAGTCCATTTGGTCTATAGGATGGATATTTCTGTATCAAAAGAGAAAATTGGCTGCTTGTAGTCATTTGTTGATCGAGGTTGAGCAACTTTGGGCTCCAGGAAAGCAACATGCATTCTTCTCTTCTACGTATCAAAGGCCAAAAGAATCCTATGCTAGGTGGTGGTTGTTTTCTTCCAAAACAGTGAAAATGTAGTAGCCTTGAGTGCTTGATTCTTAGCTTTAATCTCTTTGTAGATGGAAAAAATACTTTGATCTTTCTTACTTTGTTCCATCTTTCCTGTTGGTGATGAAACTGGTGTATCTATTGTTATTGAGGACATTGGAGATGTAGGAATGGCCTCCTCTCTACTTCCTACTGAAGGTATACATGAGCCTATTAGGATAATAGGATTTTCTTGTTTTGAACTGTGCTGCTAAGTTTCTCCTACATCCATGGTCTTGTGCCTCCTGTACACTATGAACTCCTTCACTGAAATCTCTGTCACTGAAGGGGAAATGATCTCCCTTAGTCTCTTTTCAATCTTTTCTTATGGCACTGGTGAAGTTGACAACACTTTTTATTCAGCCTCCTCTAATGTATTCTCCTTCCATTCTTCTTGGTTCATGAATTGTTATATTTCTAGTCTGGAAGTATGGGAAATTATACCAAAAGGGTCATAGGACCATGTAAAATTGTGCTTGAAGTTCATATGTTTCTTCTCCTATCGATCTTGCATTGCATGTGAAAGGACCAATTTGTGTCTTTATTTTGAATTGTGATTTCTTCCTGGCTTCCACGAAGTGTAGCTGGTCCAAGTTGATCATTTGCCTGATAAATTCTAAGGAAAAAATGTGAATTGGCACAAAATTGGTGAGTTTATAAGGGGGGAATTCATACCCATATATCTTGATCTTTGTATAACTTTGGTATAAATACATGTCTCCTTTCTTGGTCTGGTCACTTAGGTGGAAAATTCTTTTGATTTATGGATTTATTCTTGGTTATGCATCAATGTTTAACACACTAGCTGCCATATGAAAAAATTGATCAACAAAATCACTGAATTTGAATTCAGTTTTGTTCTTTTTGAATAGGGAGATCTAGTGAATGACTAGTTGGGGGTTCCCTTGATTGTTTAACTTCTGTAAATGAAAAGAAAACATGTATGATTGATAATAAATAAACAAATACACCAATATAGATGTATACTTGAAAACTCCTTCAGTTGAAAATTTCACGAATTATTCATGAATGCTCCCGGCAAAAAACTTGCTATAACAGAAGATAGTAGGAGGCTTTTCACCTTTGAAAATACAGAAACAAAGTCTAGGATGATTTAGTTGACCCATTGGTCAGAATAGTATCCTAATAATCATGAAACCATAGAAATTATTTGTTTGGTCATCTCAGGGAACATAGAGGCAGGATAAGGAGGGTTTATTTTGGACAATTGGGCATTTTTCGGTAAGAAAGTTTCAAATATCTTGGCTCTTTGGGGGAAATTGAGCTTATTTTACATTTCCATGAGGAAGTCCAGGTGAAAAGGCTGCATATGATTAGGATTTTGGATTTGGAGCATCTATGATATTGAATGACCATTAATGGCAAAAATAATTTCACCATTTTGGGCCACTACTATTCTCTGACTGGGAATGTAT